>PVKP010018550.1:0-44087 GCA_004027715.1 Plecturocebus donacophilus | reverse complement strand
TTCTTAATGGCTGTTAGCAAAGCAGGGAGTATAATTAGGCAAGACATGTCTGACCTTCTGTCTGTCCTGGTCAAGAACTCAGTTTTCAAGGTGGTCTCCGGGGTCCTCTTGGGTTCCATTCCGTCAGGTACGGGGATTTCAATTTCATTCCTATTTCTCATTTACCCAGAAGGGCCCTTTTAAGACCTACTGCTTCAGGTAACCTCCGTAAAGACACACAAGGAAACGGAGCAGTTGTCTGCTTCTGGCTGGGATAGGATCTTTCACGATGCTGCTTCTTAAAAATCCCTTTGAATCTGAGGAAAACGTACCCATTTTCTTTGTTAATAAAATATGAACCACCAATTTCCCCACAGGCAAACCTTTTACTTTTAAACATGCTTTTAAACATCTTACTTGTAAAACATGTATCTTACTTTTAAAACATGAGTTAAACATCTACTATGTGCTAGTAACTATGCGGGCTATAGCCACAAAAAGTAACGAAAATAGTTTCTACCTTCCTGGAGCTCACATTGTAATGTTACAGAGTAAAAGAAACACATTAATACATGTATAGTTATGTAGGCAAAGCAGTCAGCAATCAGTGCTGTGCAGAAAATTGAAACAGCGGAAGGGGAGAGATTTGTTACTTTGCAAAGACCTCTTCAAGGATCTGACATTTGACCCAAAATAAAGAGGGCTGACTGAATGAATATTAAAAGAAAAAGACATTCCAGAAGAGGAATTAAGGCTTTGACAGAACTGGGAGTCCAGTGTACCTGGGGAAGCCATTGCCCATGACGTTCTTCTTTCAGGAATTCATATTAACTGCTAAGGACACAATGGGGTAATATAGGCACAATAATAGCATAGATCCCATTAATTTTTCTCAGAATGAGCTTTCCAAATCTCAAATAGAGCCAGGGCATGACTAATATGACATGAGCGTATGTATTTGTAGCTAACTCATTAACTAAGCCTCATTCTTTGAAAATATTCACTTATATCCCATCTCTTTGTGAGTGAGAAAAAAATCTACGATGTCTGAAAAAAAGTTTTTGTTATTAAAAATTAAATGTATTTAAGTGTATCTTCTCATTCTTGTAACAGACGGAAAATATGGCTCACTTAACAGTCCCTGTGAATGAATTTAGGTAAGGAAAGTCCCACATTTACACCCCTATGGATGAAGGCAAATATGGTATCAATGGAAATATGAGCATTTCAGAGGTAACAGGAAGGGAAACGCATAATCTACATATATAGCTATATTCTTCTTGACAGTGATGATTATATGGTTGCCCATTTAAATATTACTAACTATTCAAACTAGAGTTTGTATTTCCATAAATATTCATTGTGTGCCTAGTGTGTGTCTTGTGCTGCTCCAGGCTCTGGGGACATATTAGGAAATATAACACAGGAAGAGCTCTGCCCTCTTGGAGTAATTTTTCTGTTTTGTGTTCTGAAGTTTGTACCAGATTTTAGGTGTGATAGGAATGTCTTTTGTAAAGGTATAATAAATTTGCAGGCTTATTCAATGTTGTTTGGAGCATAGAGATACAAAATTAAGGCAACCACCAAGGAACACAAGAGTGTCATTTAAAAGATTTATGCTTTCTGTCTTTCTATATAGGCAGCAATATAAAACACATTGTTAATAAAATGGTATGACATTTTAATAAAAGGAAATGTTTTTATTAATAGACCTATTCTAAGTTGTGAAATAGTGTGTTTGTTGTGGTGCTTAAAACATGCTAGCAAGCTTTAGTTTAAGCATTTTGTTTATGTTGCTATGAATATGTTTATCTACAGTATTTTCAAAAGCAAATACACCTAATTGGTAAAACAGCAATTCTGCTTTACTTTTTTTGAAATTTACTCAAATTTACATTGACTCATTTGCTCTGTTTTATTCTTTTTGAGGCAGCATTACGAGGAGATTTTTTAAGTGAGCAAAAACCAAACCATACATTCCTTGCAATTTCCATAAATCCAATGTGGAGCTACAAAAGCAATATTTAAAAGTGAACCAACAAAACAAGGTATACTTAGAAATAAAAATAATGTATATTTTCTCAGAGAGTTACAAGAGCATGCTTTGTTACCGGTAGTCCAAGCTGCTTGGAGGCTGGGGTGGGAGGATCACTTGAGTCCAGAAATTCTGGGCTGTCATGCGTGATGCTCAGCAGGTTGTCCTTGGCATCAATCTATTGACCTGCGATCAGGAGACCACCAGGTTGCATAAGGAGTAGTGAATTGGCCCAGATCAGAAATAGTGCAGGTCAAAACTCCCATGCCAATCAGTAGTGTGACTGAGCCACTGCATTGCAAGCTGAGCGATATCCTAAGACTCCATCTCCAAAAATAAAAATGAAAGAAGAGCATTGTTTTGCATGTTTACAGAGCTAATCCTATGCTAACTCACTCATGATCTTCTCTATCACATTTGGATTTTTTTTTTTTCTTTTGAGACAGAGTCTCACTCTGTCGCCAGGCGCCAGGCTGGAGTGCAGGGGCGCGATCTCGACTCACCGCAACCTCCGCCTCCCGGGTTCAAGCACTTCTCCTGCCTCAGCCTCCCGAGTAGCTGCGACTACAGGCGCCCGCCACTACGCCCAGCTAATTTTTGTGTTTTTAGTAGAGGCGGGGTTTCACCATGTTGTCCAGGCTGGTCTCCATCTCCTGAGCTCGTGATCCGCCCGCCTCGGCCTCCCAAAGTGCTGAGATTACAGGAGTGAGCCACCGCACCCGGCCCAACATTTGGATTTTAAGAAAATGTTGTTAACGGCATTGTCTTTCGAATTAGATAGTCTCCAAGATGTTGCCTAGCTACTTGTTTCATTGAACATATGTTTATAAGGTGCATACAGTGTTCTAGGCACCAGGACAATAAGCAAAGAAACAAATAAAATATGATTCTTATACATTAGCTTTTACTAGTAGAGGCAGACTCTTGAGAAAATAATTACACTGAAATATGGCAGGTACTACTGTGGCCATATTTTATTAAGCAAATGCATTTTACATGTGTGGACTATGATACAAGCTTTATGATTGGAAAAGTAAAAAACATGGATTCTGTTTCAAAGAATCTATAAAATAATTGAACTACCTCAAGATAAGATGGAATCACATTCTTAATGTATCATCATAGCAAGGGAGTGGTGAAGGGAAGAATTCTCAGGGAATGTCACTTCTTTTTATTTAATTTTTTTCCTTTGAATTCCTTTAATTATTATTTATTTCTTTTTTAAGAACATGCAGGTTCTAAGCCAGGCCATCAGGACAGAGTTTGTATCAGGTGAAGAGGAAAAAAAGTGAACCCGGTAGATAGAGCAGCATGTGAAACAACATAGACAAGAAAGGGATTGCGGAGTTCAGGAAGCTATAGAGTGATAAATGTAGCTACAGAAGGTAAGTGATTTTAAACAAGTAAATATTTTTACTCTAGCAGCAGTGGCATGAATAGTTTAGAGGCAGCTACATAGAAAAAGGGAGATTTGGGAAACGGTTGTAATAATCCGGGGAATAGTGATTTTTCTACTTCATAAAGACGTGACAAAGAGAAAAGCAATTTAAGCGAGAGCATAGATGAAGAGTTGATCAAACATGGGAACTTATAGGAAGTGGTAAGAGGAATCAAGAAAGATTTCTAATTTTCAGGAGCTGTTTTGGAAAAATGAGAGCATGAAAATATAATTTCATAAGACATTAAATGTAGAAATGGCACAGATTTTGGATATACTATGTTCAGATTGGGAGATCAGAGATAGCTAAACACTCATAGAGCAGAGGAAAGAGAAGGAAAATGTCTAATGTAACAGAGAAGATAGGTTATAAAAAGCTTAAAAGCGAGCACTGCATTTCCCAAGTAGGATAGTTTTAGTGACCAGAGGAGGAGTTTCAACGGGGCAATGGATAAAAATTTAAGATTGTAATGGATCTAACAAGAGGACATACAGCCACTAAATGCACACTTTTTTTTCAACGCAAAGGGCCTAATGGGAAGCAGGAAATATAATTTTCAATGTTTCTTTTGTTAAAAAAAGATAGTCTTGAAATACATTTATGTTTTTTTAAAAGCCAGTGTACAATTAGAAGATAAAGATAGGATAAGAGTGGATAAGGAAAATCTCCGAACATATGGGAAATTTATTCAAAATCCAGTTGAAGTACAAAAGAGAACACAACTTCCTCTGCCTGTGAGAATTGATAAGCACTTTGTGGTAAGTATCCTATCCTATTTATTACATTTTAAAATATTTAACAAGTTGAGACATGAAAAAGTATAAGTGCCCTTTTTTCTATTTCTATAATGACATGAAATGTTACCAGTGCAATTTCTCTCTTTTGTCATCCTTTGCATAGTGTGTTCAATCCAGCCATATTCGACCTAAGTATATTTATTTTATGGAATAATAAAAGCGTGGAAGACCTATTAGTGATAAAGCTTCTCTGATTATCAGTGTTACCCAATAAAAGTCATTTTCTGTTTAAAGATCACAGCACTCCTGGTGTGTGTGTGTTCCTGTTGCTCAACCTTGTTAAAGGTTTGCTAACAGCATAAAGATGGATGAGTACCAATGTGAAAGAGAAGAGTAAAGGAAAAGATGAAGTTTGTCTGTTTATTAGAGTGGTAAGGTGTTTTTGATTTTGATGTGACTAACCTTTTCCTGGGAATGCGTTTCAGGCTACTGTAATCTCAACCATTAAGTCACTACTCAAGGAAACTCAAACTAATACTATGTTCTTGCATGAAGTATTCTTTCATCTAGAATAACATCCTATTTTTCTAAAATAATATCTTTATAAGATATTAATTAATTCATCTGAGGAAAAAAATACTACTGAGAGAATAATCAGATAATGCAAAACAGATTTCCCTGTTTGAAAATTTCAGAGTGTCTGTGATAACTTCAAAGCACATCTGCACATCCTTTGGTAACCTTCTTATCAAAAGAAGGAGTCCAATTCCCTCCCCATTGAATATAGCCTGGTCGTAGCAATTCAATTCTAACCAGTGGTAAGAGGTGGAAGTACTCCTGCCTAGACTGTGCTGAGTCATTAAAAGGCCAGATACAGGTGATGGGGAGGAAGGCAGCAAACCACACTGCCATGTGTGTACCTATGCAACAATCTTGCATGTTCTTCACATGTACCCCAAAACCTAAAATGCAATAAAAAAAAAATAAATAAAATAAAAAGGCCATGCAGCTTCCTCCAGCTCTTTCTCTACTAGTTGGACACTTATTCTTGAAATACAGCCATCATATCATGCAGGGGCCAAGCAGCCACATAGAAAGACCATATCTTGGTGTTCTGGGAACACCTCAAGCTGAGGTAGCAGCTGACAAATAGCTGAACTATAAGACATACAGTCAATTGAAGGTGAAGGCGATTCCAGCATCCAGCCTTTGCCCAGACCCACCTGATGCCACTTAAGCTCTATCGAACCTTTATTTGCAGATTCACAAGCAAAATAAATGTCATTGTTATAAGCTTCGGATTTTGTAGTGGTTTATTATTTAACTGTAGATGCTAGAATGACCATCTACTAGCTAATGATACAATGCAGTTTGGGAGAGGAACAAACTATGTGTTGTTTTCTGAAATTATCTCATAAGAGAAACATGTGTACTGTAGAATCCAATTTGAGGAATGCTTAGCTTCAGTCTTTACTTTTCTCCGAATTTTTCAATCATCCTCTTTTTAAAAAATTTGCTGTATTATATAGGGTATATGTCTTAAAATGTCTACTGTTTTCATCTGTGATTTTCAGTAATTATAGCCTGATAATGCTGCATTTTTCCAAGGGGCCTATTACTTCCACTACACACACACACACACACACACACACACACACACGAACACACACACACACACACAAATTTTCCTTTTTTGTTAGGACAGAATAATGTATAAAGTAGAAGTTACTCCAACTTGTTATTCTGGTTTCTTAGAGAAGAATTTATGAACCAAGTAATTCAGGAGTTTCTTGGACACTGTAGTTTAAGGAAATGAATATTGAATACAGCTGGGTATTTGAGATACTCCTATAAAATATTGTATTCTATCTAAACTATCTTTTTTCACTATATAAATGTACATAGTATATTTCCTTATTGCTATCATTTCAGTCATTCTTCTTTGGTTATCAGTAAACTTCCACCTTCACATTTATACACTTTCATGAAGGTACATGCTTCCAAGAACTGTATTTTCTACTCTGCCTTTCCTCTTCAGAAGTATATTTCTTTTGAATATGGAATATCTGTAGCTCATTGCTATTTTCCAATCTTGATTTCCATTTCACAAAGTCACAGTGAGAACAATAAGATTATATTTACCGTCCTGTTTTAGAGTCTCAATTTCAGTTTACATATTATCCATCCTTGATATGTTGGTTTATAGACACTGAATCTATAAATATACTAAAATGATAGGACCTTAAGCTATGGTCCTGAAATGTAATTTCAAATCACAGATGGTGTTTTCAAACAGAGATACTCTTTATAGATTTTATTTTCTCTTCTGTAGTTTCAAAGCTCTAGGATAATCTGTTACACTGCAATACAAGGTTTCATTAGACCTACTGAGTTTCTGTATTTAAGACTCAGAGTACTGAAAGACATACTATTTATTGTTTGTATGTTTTCCATTCTTCCCATATTCAACTCCCTATCTGTAGTCAAATGTTGAAATTGTTTTATTTTTAACAGTTTTTCTATCTATACTAAATCATCAATAAATGCATATACAGTCACTTCTAAAAAAGTATCATGTTTAGGGCAAAACAGTCTTATATTAATGACAGAAACTTTAATCTGTATGTTGTTATTTTTTGTATAGCATCCATGAATAAAACCAGAAAACAACATACCGTGAAGGAACATAGGGCTAATTTTGTGAAAATCTAGAAAGTAAATTAAATTTTATGATAAGCCAATAATTAATTAGCTATGGGTGACTGAACAAATATAATTACAATAAAGCATTATACAATTCCAAGATGATAATTCTGCATTACCCTTTTGTCAATTTCTAAAGCATCTAAAATGTTTTTACAGAAGTTGTTCTGAAATATAAGAAAATTAATTAACTTAAATATGTTTATCCAGTATCACTTACAACAGTTTTAGACATAGGAAATACATAACATATTGGGGGAAAAAAACTTTATTCTCTTTAAAATACATTTCAGTAAGGGTTATAAAGAATAATTGTGTAAATGAGGAAACAAATAGAGTCTTGTGTCTCTTAGTGACAGGGATGTGTTCTGAGAAATGTGTTGTTGGTGATTTTGTCATCGTGTGAACATCTCAGAATGCACTTACACACACCTAGATGGTCTAGCCTATTACAAATCTAGAGTATATGTTATAGCCAATGGCAGGTTACTGCACTGAATACTGTAGGCAATTGTAAGACAGTATATATGTTTGTATATTTAAACATATCTAAACAGAGAAAAAATACATTGAAAACATGGTATTATAATTTTATGGTCTACCATTTGCCAAAATGTTATGCTGCATATGACTATAATTCAATTTCAGGAAATACTAAAGGCTAAAAGAGAAAGAAAAAAATCAAAGCAAAGCATTGGTGAATTAGTAATTAGGACCTAGGTTAGCAGTCATGAACAGGTTGCCAGAGATACAGAATATTTAGGTGATAAAATCTATGGTAAAAAAAAATAATATTTGAACATATATTTGAAAACTGTGTAAAACCAAGGCATGCAAAATCTTGGAGAACAGCATTATAGGCAAGACAAAAAACTATCCTATCCAAAAAGCCCAGATTAGAGTAATCTTGGGTACTGAGGAAATCAAGAAGAGATAGTCATTGCAGCAAGAGAAGCAAAGAAAACAGCTACAGTATAGGATGACATTAGAGCACTGCTGGAGCCAGAATGCTTCAGGTAAATCCTGGCTCTGCTATTACATAATGCTGGGCAATTTATTTAGCCCCTCTGAACTCTGTTGTTTAATCTGTCTGTTGGGACTAATAGCATACCTGTCTCACAGCATTAACAGGAGTGTTGAATGACTAATAAATCCAAAGGCCTCAGAACAGAATAGGAACTACATCAGTGTTCTCTGATGCTGCATTTGTGGTAGATGAGGTCACAGAGTTAGTCAAAGACCAGATTATATAGCACTCTGTAGGCCACGATATGAAGTTTGTATTTTGTTCCAAATGTGATGAGAACATTAGAGAATTCTGAGAAGGTGACTGATGTGATCTGATTTATATTTGGAAAAGATCACTTTTTGTGTGTTGAATGGAGGGCAGAATGTGGAATGTGGTGTCAGAGCAAGGAGACAAGTTATGAGACAATTTCCATAACTCACACTGGAGATGAAGTTGGACGGTGCACTGATGAAATTAAAAGACATTTTTGGGCTTTGATTTTCTTAACCACAAAATTGACTCTACACACGAAATATAATTCCTGAACTTGGAGATCAGATATTATGGAACATTGAAAAAATACGAACGTTTAAAGGACAAGAAAGATCCTGATTTTTAGTTCTACCTCTGCTATTAGTGTATTGTATTAACTTGGGTTGGTGGCTTGACATTTCTAACATGATTTATGCAGAAAATCTGTCACTTAACTAGATGACAAAGGAGAGAACTTCTGGCTCTAAAATTCCAGGTTACTGCTAGTCCTAAAATTCTAACCTAAATTTTATTTGGAGTTTAAAATATATGTAATTTAATATGAAAAGATAAATTGTTACATATTGAATCAAAAATAATCTTTTAAATTATTGATCATTTTAAATTTAGCTTTTATTTCAAATAAGTTTTTGGTAGTTTCCAAATTGAACATTGTGTCAAATAATTATTCTTAATAATCAAGTAATTTTCTCATATTTTATAAGGCATGCATAATTTCTTAGTTTTAGAGTTATGGATAAGTAAAAAATTCAAAACATTTCCAAAATTTGCATTCATCTAAGTGAATTGTTCACTTATTTTCAAAACTACATATGATTATGTCTAAAAATATTTTTAGGATAAAAACTTCTCAAGACTAACACATGAATATCAATTTAAACGTATTTCTGTAGCACACGGTCCCTCACTAGCATTTATAGCCATCTCTCTCCTGTTTGCTAAGATGCTGCTTTCTCTCCATTTGCTTCGCATCTTTTGCATGTTCTTGTCCCAAGTCAACAACTCAACATTCTTCGTCCATTCCCTCTGGTTTGCTCTTAAGGCACTTCATGTTGTCTGTTGAGCATTAGAGCATCTTATGAAAATAAATGAGCACTGTAACCTCAGTAACAAAAGTATTTTAAGAACTTCAATATCTTAGAGTTGCAAGTTCTTCTAAGACTTTACATTCCTTGTTTTCTCTGATTTAAACCTCACTCTCAGGGATATTTTGCACAAAAATACAACATTTTTTAAAATTGCATACTTCATACTTTATTTTTAACTAAATATTTAATTTAAAAATTGCAGCTAAAAAGTTTTTAGTTTTTAAATCAGTGTACTGCCAAGAAACGTTTAAATCAAAAAACCTAGTATTAGAGTAAATTAATGTGTTAAATAAGTTATTTAGTAGTAATTTTCCATTGGTTCTACATAAAATATAGAATATATTTTCTTCCAATGGTATCACACGTGTTGGGAGGTGTTAGAAAATATACAATAGCTTTATCTGGATATGATGTACATTTTAGTTCTTTTTTCATTTTATTGCTTTCATAAATGATACTGTTAATTGTACAGGTAGTTTTCAATTTTTATAAAGTACATTTTTAGAAAAGCATTCATAAATTTTTGACAATGCATTTAAACAAAAATGCTCTTGGAGAAAATAATAAATATCATTAATATGTAAAAGTGATTTTAAAATAAAAGTTATGAGAAATGATATAGTTTTGAAACCATATTCCAAAAATTGTCTAAATATAATTAGAATAAACATGTTTGAGAACAATGAAAAGATAAAAATGAAATAATAATCCATTTTTAGAATACTACTGAACTAAAATAATATCATTTTTGTAATATTCCATAGAAGATTTGAATTTATACGTTCTTTGAAATTTCAATATATTCAAGAAAAAAATTACTCAAATGGTGTCTATTACCATGTGTCTTGAATATGATGAGGCAATTTCTGTCCCTAGCATGAAAAGAAAATTCCTGTATATATTACCACTACTATTTTGTGATAACTTTCTCATTTTTGTATTTTCTCTTTCTTTGCTAAAATAGACTATAAAGTAATTAGCCAAAGGAAAGGAGGCTCAGAGGCAATTTTACGTGCTAAAACAATGACATCCAGCTTTTTCTAGCTTCAGGGATATGAGGATATGGGGAAATAGCAATTGAGCTTAAGAAAGACTCTTGAGAAACGAAAGTTGAAAAATAATGTGGACATGGGCTTATCTAGAAGAATTAAAAATGTTCTCCCCTCAATGTTTAGGAAAATTGGCTTGAGAGGTCCAGCTAATTTTAGAAGTACAGGAAAAACAGTCAAGATTACATATTAGGGCTGCCTTTGTTCTATTTTCTCTATAAAGAATCTTAAAGTATTTTCTTTCATAATTTAACTATAAATTAATTTGTACCTCTGTTTAACAGGGTAGCATGCAATAAAGTAATTAGCTTTGATTCATAATATATGAAAGAGGTTTTGCTTTCAAATGTTAATTTTATTTAAGTTTATTTGAGGCTATAGACTAAAATAGTAAATAAAATATTAACTAATAACTTATTCTCCATAGCTATCAAATTACAGGTATCTATGATTTTCTAGTCTATTCCATCAAAATGATTATTTCCAAAACACAGAATTCATATGAAAACTAAAACAGTACAATTCCTTAAGATAACACTTAATACTACCTTCATAATAAAATATCCTGAGCAGAGTACAAATGGTGCAAGTTTTTAACACATGTTGCTGCAGGCATAAAGACTTGTGTATTTGTTTAGGGAAAACAAAATGGAAAAAAAGTAACATTTAAATCGATGTTTCATAAGTTGTCTCTTACTTAAATGAAAATTACTGAAACATTTGGAGCATAAAATCACACTAAAGGAGAAATATCAGACTATAGGCTAACATGAAACAGGAAACAAAACAGTTATTCATCAGTTTCTGTGACTCAAGTTAGTGCAACCTTATCTATATGCAAATAGCTGTGTCGAGTTATCTGAGGTGTTAATCCTTATACACTATGAGATTTAGAAAATATGTTTTAAAATCCTTGTTCACCTCATAGTACTGTGAAAGCAAAAGTTGCACCCAAATTAAACAGGCAGGGAAGACTTTTTCAAGCTATGGCAATAGTGGAGAGGGGCCGTGGCTGTCTGCACTCAACACCACTGAAACAAAGCCCAAGAACTGTAAAAAGCAGGAGTGCAGAAAGGGAAGATCAAAGGCCATCTCTATTATAACTTGGAGTAAGGTGCCGACAGATGTTAGACCCCCACTCAGCTGCACAGCCTGGGAGACAGGAGCACTCTCTTGCTTGATAATTACATTTCAAAGGGATGACTGCCAGGTCCATGAGAGAGACAGCCCTGGGTTGTAAAATTGGCACTTTTTTTTTTCAAGATTTACATTTCAAAGGGACAGAGAAAGAATTTACCATTGTAAGTTTTCTAAGGTAAGTGCTCCAAGAAGAAAAGGGTCCGGGCATAGAGTCAGGAAGAAGCCTACCTAAAATCTAGCCACAAGGGAAACATTCAGCCCCCACCCCCACCCGTGAGCATGCATGAACATACATGTTCACATGTGCCAGCAACACAACAGTGAGAAGGATAACATCTAGGGGCCATACTTTTATGATCTTATTCATTAACCTGAATTAACCATCAAATCAATCCTCTACTCTTGTTCCTATCATTATCCCCATTTTAAAATGAGGAATCTGAAACTCAAATACTCTGAGTAACTGACAGAAAAGTGAAATATGACTTCTTCAGACCCTAAATTCTTGAAAATCAGATAATACGCAAAGTGCCTTTGATTAAAGTAAGGTCTTCTTACTTCATTTGAACCTCCCTGGGGTTGGCTGGGCCCCTTTCCTTGGCTGATGAATGTTAGAGAAATTAAACTCAAGCTGCTCCTTACTCAGCCTCAGCACCTGGAATGGCTCTGTTGGAAGAAGCAGGGATGACGCCAAGGGAGGCATCCTTCCCTCCCCTGCGGAAACAGAGAAACTACAGTGCATCTATTCTCTTTGTTGTTGTTGTTGTTTTGTTTTTTGGGGTTTTTTTTTTTGAGACAACGTCTCGCTCTGTCTCTTACCTAGGCTAGTGTGCAATGGTGCTATCTCGGTTCACTGCAGCCTCTGCCTCCTGGGTTCAAGCGATTCTCCTGCCTCAGCCTCTGGAGCAGCTGTGATTACAGGTCCACGCCACCGTGCCCAGCTAATTTTTGTATTTTTAATAGAGATGGACTTTCACCATGTTGGCCAGGTTGGTCTCAAACTGCTGACCTCATGATCCACCCTCCTCGGCCTCCCAAAGTGCTGGGATTACAGGCATGAGCCACCGTGCCAGACCGAGTGCATCTATTCTTACTTCCAGGAAGGCTGTCTTACCCTTTTGCCTTTCCATCCTCTTGCATGGGGTCTGATACACACATACCCATATCTTACATGGAGTCTGATATATATATGTATGTATACACACATACACACACACACACACACACACACACATATCCTTTCTAAATATATATATATGTGTGTGTATATATATACAGGAAGTATATACATAAATACACATATATGTGTGTATGTATATATATGTGTGTGTGTGTATATTTATATATATTATATATAAATATATATATATAATATATATAAATATATAACATATATAACATATATATATGTTAAATATAACATATATATATATGTTAACATATATAACATATAATATATATAACGTATGTATATATATATATATATATATATATATATATATATATATATATAAGGAAGAAGAGCCCTCTTCTTCCTTTTCCTTTAGAGGGAATGAGGCTGGGGGTCTAGTACAGGAGCACAGACCTCGAGTGAAAAGGGCCTTTCAATGTTAACCTTAGTAATTTCATAGGATTAATTAGGAGAAAGTCGATGAGCCATGGGTAATTTTTAGCCTCCCAGAATGCATGCAACACTCCAACGTGGCATGCATTGAACAAGACCTCGGTGCTGCTTAGTGACTCACGTCACTAAGGCAAATTCTTTGCAGTCTTTACTAAATTTTAAGGATAAAATGGTCATTTCCATCTCTCCTTCCCATAAATCAAGATTCTTATCTTTGTTTAGTCAAGTGTGTCTAATTAAAAGCAAAAGGACTATAGCTCTTTGAGTTGTACCCAGGATGAAATGGTGAAAGGAGTCTTGAGTTGGAACAGATGTACAGGAAAAGGAATTTGAGTTTTCCACTCAATTCATTCAACAGCCTTTCTTTTGCTTTATTCTGTACAGTGGGAGATGACAACCACAGGCTCAGTTCTGAGGGTTTTATTTCAACTAATCTTAGCTGGTTCAGCCACTAAACACTGCTATAAGATTAGAAGATGAAAAGAGAGTCGTGCGGGGGGTTTCTTTTTCTCCTTTTTTTTCTGTAAGTAAATGGCCATCAATGGCTGCATCTCCTCTACTGACTGAAAAACAGCAGTCTGAGGAAGAATGAACCCATTTGTATTCAAAAGGAGGTGGTATCTGTACAAACACAGACAACATAGAAGCAATGAAGAGAAGACAGAAAAAGCAACAGCAGAAGGACATTGTTAGTACAGAGCAGAGAAAAATGTTTAACCAGATATTTCACTATGATTTTTTAAATGAAGCAATTACTTGTATAAAAAAGAACACAAAGCTCTGCTACTGAGATAGTGGGTTTACAGAAGGGTTGGAGAGACAGCAGGAGGAAAAATAAACCATGAGAAAATATAGCTCTGAAATAAAAGTTAAAAAATTAAACCACCATATTGTAAAGAGTACATGTTTTGAATCTGAAAATTAAAAGGTATACTGTATATAAGAAAAACATAAACATAATGTGAAGAACAGTATTTCACCAAAATTTCTGGACGTCAAAGATGAATTCTTTGGTTACACAGATGGAAAGAACAGGTTATCTATAAAGAGAAAAGTCTGCTTCATGGTTCATACTTCCTAGCAACATTTTAGAAGCCAGAGTAAGAATGTCCATAGATTTTTGAAGAAAAGAAAGTGATAACTAGGAATTTTATAGTAAGGTAGACTGGGATTAGAGTATAAGGGCAACACTAAACATCTTCAAGCATCAGTGCCAATGCAGTTTTCTTCAAAAGTTATGACAGATGAGTTTTAGCCAATCAAGGCTTGTGTGGGAGTGAATATTGCAGATTGATGCTGAGTATTATATCTATTATGATTAAAGAGGAGACTACATGTTATGAATGCGACTGGAGTTTTTATTACATAAATATTAACAGCAAGAACTGGAAAGGAGAGAGAAGCCGTAAGGTAGTGTATGTACACTAACTCTCTCATCTTTAACATGCAGGGATTAAAAACTTTTCAAGTAGTACAGCGTTTTGAGCACAGCGGTTCACATTTTGGGCTCACATTTCCCAACATTTTGGGAGGACAAAGTAGGATGATCACTTGAGTCTAGGAGTTCAAGAGTAGCCTGAGCAACATAGCAAGATTCTCTCCTCTCTACAGAAAATAAAAAATTAGCCAGGTGTGGCGGTATACACCTGTAGTCCCAGGTAATTGAGAGGCTGAGGTTGGAGGATTGCTTGAGCCCAAGAGTTGGAGGTTACAGTGAGCTATGATTGTGCCATTGTACTCCAGCCTGTGGTGAAGAAAAAAGACTGTGTCTCAATAATAATAATATATTGTAAATATACTTAGAATACAAAAGCCTAATCAATGAATAGAGAGCCAACTTCAAAGGCTTGCCCTCACTGTCTGAGGGTTGGGGTCAGGAAGCCAGTTACAGTGGGGGATGGTGGTGAGGTGCAGAGAGCTTTGGGGGTGCTCTAAGTCAGTTGGGAGTTTCTCAGGCGAGGATCCCAGGGAGTTCCTTGGGCTGGGGAGGGTGTGGGGCCTGAGGGGGTCTGCACAGTGGTCAGCAGGACACACGTTTTTTATAAGTTCCAAGACCTGACCTTGGGCATCCTCACATCTCTTCCCTGCTCACCGCCTCCCCCAGCCACTCAGCCATGCTGATCCCTTCAGTATTCTTGTTGGGGTGCGAAAGAGGTGGGAAGCGGGGGACTCCCTCACTGCACTCTGAGTCACTGGCCAAAGGGATGGCTCTCGTCACCGAGCTGTGTGCCCTCTGGGTGCCATGAGTAAAGTGGAACTTTACCTCTTTCATTGTGTCTATTCTCATATGGTTTCAATCCTACATTACCAGCACTTCTTAGCTGGACTCTTGGGCTCCCACCAGAGGACTTTTGTCTGGTGAATGAGTGTCAAAATCACGACAACGTGGGGCGATGATGGTAGAAAACTTCTATTCTGCCATCTTGTTGACTTGATTCTGAGGGAGGCCATATTCTGGGAAAATGGTAGGATAAGCACATACTGTCTGGAGAGTAAACATCGTGAACTTTGCCTTCTAATTCTCAATTCACAGTTTCTGTCAAATCTTCATGTAGTTTATTTCTTTGTTCATTCCCGTTCCGTGCCAATAGTAAACCAATATCAAATGAGATCTTGACTTCATATCTTAGTTTATACCAACTTCTCCAGATAAACATTAATGTAACTAAACAAAATTACACATTAATTCTCTTTGCCCCAGGTTCAGTGGAAGGTTTCCAATTAAAAATAGATTTTTTTAGAAAGAATTTAGAAACATATTATTGGTATGTTCAAACTTAAAGAGATTAAATGAAGACTGAAACTTTTATTTTTATGCTTCTTTGTAAGTATTTTGATAAAAGTTTCTTCTCACACAAAAATATTTATGTTTTGCTATAAATAACACTTTATTTTTAATTGGAGTTTTAGTGGTGTTAAGTATATGTTATGCATTTATATTCTATGACACGATATTTACTATGGATTTGTACTATGCTTTGCAGTTATGTGAAGGAATTTGCACAGGTTAATTTCTATGTTATCAAGTAAAATAGCTTATCTAGCATATTTAATGGAAATGTTATGGAATGCTGTGAATTACGGCTTGATATGGAGAGCCAATTTTCTCAGGTTTATAATAATTTATGTCATAGGTCTCCTGCAGTAATTTTAATGGTTAAGAATTAATTATAACTTTCCAAGTTTCTTTTTCCCCCACATAAATACTGTCACTTTTGACCTCTTTCTCTGGTGCTGCAGATTTATTTTTAGCATGTGACTTTGAATTTTAGCTGTAAGAAGGATAAAGTTTTCATTAATCCCTTAACATTTGGTATCCCTAAAACTTTCCTAAGAATAAATTTTTCATGAAAAAACAAAACAACTCTGTTTCATTCACAATTTGAGGTTCTTAGGAAGCCATAATTTTTGGTGGAAAGAAAATAAACAAAACAGATAAATGTTGATACTTGTATTGAATTCCGCATGGATATATATTTTTAACATTTCTGTGTAGGTTCTAGTTCTTACAACTTAGAAAGCTAGTAATAAACTGTAGTGAAGAGTAATATTTATCCTTTTTTTTTTTAACCCGTTTCTACTCTTTATAAAACTTTTCAGCTCTGAACTTCAGCCTCCACCTCCCAGGTTCAAGCAATTCTCCCACCTCAGCCTCCCTGGTAGCTGGGATTACAGGCGTGCACCACCACGCCCCACTAATTTTTGTATTTTTAGTAGAGACGAGGTTTCTGACCTCAGGTCAGAATGAATGAATGAGTGAATGTACACATGAAAGGATTAGTAAATGAATGCGCATACAAGGGAATGAGTCAATGTATGAACTGGTCATGAGGCATAAGTCCGGATTTATAATTCATGTATAAGCCTTGAAATAGTATAGTTTCTTATATTACAACCAGTCTGTTATGTAAGGTTTCCATCATACTGTTTTAAAAACAATTATTATACTTTTAAAAATTATTTGTATGTGTATGTATTTTTAGAGATGGGGTCTTGCTCTGTTGTTCAGACTGGAGTGCAGTGGTGTGATCAGGGCTCACTCTACACTCTAATTCTAGGCTCAAGTGATTTTCCTGCCTCAGCCTCCTGAGTAGCTGGAACTACAGGTACGTGCACCATGGCCAGCTAATTTTTAAAAAATGTTGTAGAGATTGAAGTCTTGCTATGTTTCCCAGGCTATTCTCAAACTCCTGGCCTCACACAATCCTCTTGCCTCAGCCTCCCAATGCACAAGGATTACTGCACAGCCAAAAATAATACTTTGTCACTAAGGATAGTGTGATCTTAAATATATTGGAGTCCCTATGTAAATTAATTAATTAACTAAGCTGGCAAGCATGGCCAATTCCAGTTGAGTCCTGCTCCTTCTATGCCTGTGACAAATCTGCAGTTAGATGTTGATGAAGGCTTCAGTTTCACCCATTAGCACTATATTTTTCTATGTGATTCCATATGCCTATTAAGTTGTTTCTTTAGAGCTACTTTTTCAACTAACCTCATTTCCCGGAATAAAAGCTATATAAAAAAACACCTCCCAACATAATCCGTTGATGAAAATGTGCAGCTGTTAAAGACAGCGAAGTTGATTCCTCCTAAAGGCACATAATCCCACTTTCCCACAACTGTGTACAGCCATAAATGGGCAGAAAACATGCATGACTGCTTCTCTGATTCTGTGTTTTGAATTTTTAATGACAACAGCTAACTAATAAGAGCTCCCAAAGGTAGTAAGCACATAGTAACTGACTGGAGGGACTCGTTAGTCTGATGTGGAGACAGCGTATCTGTTGAAGAGGCTCTTCTTTAATACCATGGAAGAGATCACGTTTAAATTGTCTACGAAAGTAAATCTTTAACTACCTGTGAGAAACGGAGGGTAATATTTACACTGCAAGTGCCTCTATTAATGTAAGTGAGAAACAGTAGCAAAGTCTGTTGTTACTTCGGCTGGTAACATAAAGTGAAGAAAAGTGATCCTTAACCATCTCAAAATGTTCTTGTTAAAGTCTATTCATTGCATACTTATGTCCCAAAGACTGATCAACTTGTGGTGGGGGTGAGCAGGGTGATTAAGAAGTAGACACTAATGGAAAAGACTTAAAAAGATAAATCTCAAGGAATATTAGAAAAATATTTTTAAAAAAGTGTTAGAATGGCAACATTTAGGAGTAAGACTGTAACATTTTTAAGACATTAGAAACCAAAAGAAGTACATTGTGAGAGTAAAACCTGCTACTGTACTTTAAATTACAATTGAATTTTTAGGGGAAATGTCCCTGACTCTGAAACACTTGGCATTCATATAACGCATACTTTCATACATTAAATTTTGATGCCTAAATTTGCATATTTATGCAAAATGTTGTTTTTCATACATCATTAACAATAATTCCAATCCTCATTGCCAGCCTCTACTACTGGAGAAAAGGTCCAGGTGTCAACCAAATCAAAAGAAGGTGTTTGTCTGCTTTAAAATGCCAAGGAGTCGTGTCTAGTGTAAGCACCTCTGTAACCCTCACTTGCTATGAGAATCATAATTTTAATTTTAATATGGTTTGACTCTTATTTGTATAATCTCCCTCAAAATATATCTATATATGATTATTTAGAGCCACAGCTTTTAGTTTTTCTAAGTGCATTAAATATAGATCAGAAGCCCCCTGTACATATGCAAATAGACCTCGGCTAACTTGATTCATCATATTATTTATCTTCAGGGTATTTCAGGAAATGTATTTCCCTATAAACATCAATAAATATTTTAAATATAATAGCAATCATAATAATTTCTTATACATTCCTAAACATTGTTTATCCTGACTCGATCAAACTGCCATTCCTCTGAGCAGTTATTACAATATCTATACAGTATCCAGATAACTCACTTTGACAGTAATAAAGGGCATATGACATTTTCAAAACTCATAATCTTTCTCTTTGCTTGAAACTCTATTGAAAACAGTGTTTGGCAACAGTTTTGAAATAATATCCTTTGAAACCGGTTCATTTTAATATTACCTCTCCTCCATATTCCTCCAGTATTTCAGAAATACAATGCATTTGGAGAAAATATCTTCATTATTTTATTGCATTATTTAGAATTGCTCTGACCCTATACATTTTCATTCTCTTTCTCTAGTGCTTAATTCTTTTTTTTCCTTTCAATCTTTTCTGTCCATAATATTTCCAATCCAGGATTGGTGTTTTTCCTCCAAGTCGTTCATAAAACATCGATGCAACCACACATCACCACAGTGTTTCTTAAAAGCACAAGTTCTCAGTTACTCGTTATATTTAATCTGCAATGCTGGATGCCAGAAGAACAAATGATTTATAAAAGAAAAAGAGCCAGACAGACAAATGGGACCCACACTTCTCAGGAGAGGCTTAATATAGTTCTTTTATTCATGTGAGAGTTAAGGGGGAGCCAAACAATTTGATGAGAGAGAGAGAAAATTTTATACATACATTTTCCTGAAGATCATGTCTAAAGACAAAGTACTTGAACTTCAGAGACATATCACAAAATAGGTTTCATTTAGAGCCAGTCAGTGCCATATGGGAGCCAGAACTCTCTACGACCCACCAACATCCCCCCCTCACCAAGTCAATAAAGATGATTGAGAAGCTGAGAAGCTGGGTGGTTGTCAGCCTGTAGATGAATTACACAGTATTGTGTGAGGTTATTCTCTCCCTTCCTCATGGGGGAGGGAGAGAAGGTGTTTTCCCCTTCTTCAAAATAAGTGTGAGAGATTTCAAGTAAGACTGTAAGACACTTTAAGACATTAGCAACCAAAAGAAATATATTTTGAGAGTAAAACCTCTTACTGTGCTTTAAATTACAATTGACTTTTTAGGGGACTCTCAAACACTTAGCATTCATATAACCCATATTTTCACACATTAAACATTGATGCCTAAATTTGCATATTTATGCAAAATGTTGTTTTTCATGCGTCATTGACAATAATTCCAATCCTCATTGCCAGCCTCTACTGTTGGAACTTACAGATCTACCCAGTTCCCACCATAAGAATGCAGTGTGGCTGTAGAGTTCATGGAGAGCATTGTAGGAGCCAGACAGTGCTGGTGTGTTGCTTTCTGTACCCATTCAACAGGTTAGTAAAGAAGAGTGGGATGTTTAACAAGTGATCTGTGAATTTCAGAGGCACGAATGAGCATGGAGCCCAGGGCCACTTTCAAGTCTGGAGATTCCTGAAGGCAGGGAGCACAATGTCTCTGGTCCCCACTAAGCCCTCCTTCCTAGAAGAGCTCCATGCCATTACAATTTCCAGCTGCCTTGGGACATATGAAAAGATGGCCTGCCATCTGTTGCAATTCACTCGTGATGGCTGGCAAAATATTGAAGATATGAACTATTAGAAAAGATGTAGATTGTAATCTCAAGCTTTTTGGAAGGCTAAAAGGTTTCATTGAGGCAGGTTGAAGGCAGCCATCTTATTAACATTAGTATAGGAAAGAGATAGAGGCTGATCAAAGGCCTTTCCCCACACCATTTGTCTCCACTCAACTGTTGACTCATGTTAATTTCGTGCTGGGTAGTCTCTCCAGGGAAGATCAAAGGGGAATTACATGATAATAGCATTTACTCTGGGCACCAGAACCAAAGCTTTTATAAGTCATAAAAATCATTCTCTTAACCATGTTAATTATCCACAAGTGTGTCAGCTTAGAACACCTATTGTGACATCTAGGGAATAAATGTGTGGATGAACAGTGAATCTTGGTCAATTGGTTAATTTTCACTCTCTGAAAGCAGCCAACGGCCATCCCTAGCCCACTTGTATCTCTGTAACGGTATGAGAGTACATTCATTCATCTGTCATTAAGTCAGGGTCTGCAGGTCAGACTTCCGCAGATGGTGACCCATGTCTCACCATTCCTGTGGCTTTCTTATCAGGAGTGCAGACAATGGAGGTGGAACAGGAGCAGCCCCTCTCCACAGGCTACTACAAGGCCGGGTGACGGCTATGCCTATCCTGAGAAAGGATGACGCATCCATACCTGGAAAGGACAAAGGAATATAAGGAAAACCTCTTGAGAAGTGGTATTCTCAAGCTAGAAGAAGCAAAGACAAAATTGATTCTTAATTCAGGAAACTCAGGCACACCAATTCACAGAGACTGCATCATAATCAGAGTCACCAACATTACACAGACACTGACTGAACCAGAGGAAGACCGTGAACCTCTTCCCACTGTGGATTTTCAGTTTGTCACATAAGAAAAATATCTCCCACTTCTCATCTCTATCCTTAACCTCAAAGGCACCTAAGCCTAAAAAATAAAGAAGCAGTCAACACTTTTGGGGTCTGACCACACCTGCTTTCGCCTGCTTTAAGCCGCTGTACACACTTTGGTGGTCCACCCTGGGGAAAGGAGTGAGATCAGTTTAGAATTACATGTGAAACCAAACTTAGAAAGGAATAAGATTGAGGCCTAAATGTTAAAATTTTCCTATTCTGATAAACCAAGTCACTAAACAGTTGCAGATTGAGAAAATAAAGTGTTGTTAAAGACCCAAGTATGCAGTGAGAAAGAAAAAAAACAGTTACAGGGAGAAATAAACACATAAAAGAACTGAGATTATTCACATCTCTAATAGACCTTTAGCAAGTGCCTAACTGTTCTAAAGTTCTGTTCCTTGCAAAGGTAGTATGGCCACATAGTTCTAGATCTGGTGTTAATAAGCATTTGATTTTTTTTTCTTAAATTAATCTTAAAAGTAGACAAGTCACAGTGTGTACACATTTCTGGAACAGATTAGGCTAGGCAGAGCTGGAGAGGTACAGATTTGGCTAGGCAGAGCTGGAGAGCTGGGGTTACACCATAATCAGCATTCCAGTAGCAACCTCCATCCCTGATCCACCTTGCCCAGTACTGTCCATATTGATCAGAAAATGGGACAACCCTCTATACCATTATGTAATAAGGCCAGCACTCTAGCCAGTCAAAAAGATAGGTTTATTAGGAAAGGGAGACTCTGGCACTCAAAGCTGTCATCAGCCAATTTATCTCTGAGCTCACTGAGCGTTCCTGAACCAAATTATTGCTCAACTCCCAAAATATCAGAAAAATGAAACCCCTAGGCCACCAGATCCATCTTGGTTCTTTCCTTCAGGTATTTGCATTCCACTGATAATGCATGTCTATTTTCCCTGATCTGCTATTCCATCAAGTTTGCCTGAAAAATAAATGGGGTTTAGTGTGACATGAATTGCATTTACAGTGCCCATGGTGGATCTTAATGATTACACCTTCCTCTCCTAGGTGCTCACAAATCATTCCTTTAATAATTGGATTTAGAATTGTTTGGGGAATTGGTGTCAAGGTCATAGACATGTAGTTTACAAAATGCACCTGCTTTCCCTTGCAGAGGATCAGAATAGTCATCTTCCAGCACCTCTCTCTGCAGTGACTCACACAGAGACACTGCCAGTGGTCTCCATGGTGAAATGTCTCCATTCCCTGACAAGGACTTGAACCTGGAGAAATGAACACATTTTAAATTGCTAGGGGTTTTCTTCTAAGCTCTTCACCCGCCTCAAGTTTAAATTCATTTTCCTCGATGTTCATTCAAACTATTTTTGTGTCAGAATTCATTCTATTTAGAGAAGATGGATGCAACATCAATGTATTGATATTCACTTTGTTGGATGAGAGTGATTGTGAATCTTATATAAGCTGCCAATTCACTGAGGCTTGGGGATGTACTCAATTATAATATCTTACATTCTGCTTCCGCATGGAACACTGCTGATAAAGATTTCCCTATAATTTAGCTTTGAGAGAGCTAATTCATCCATTAGGCTACTGCTGAGGCATATGCAATGTCTAAAGGCTTCTTAAGATGAAGAAATGAATATATATAAATTTCAAGTCAGATTTCTAAAGTTACTTCCAAATATCTGGAAACAAGTCTTACAAATGTGGGTGGAAGGACAAATTTTGTCTCACAGTCATTTGTTAAAATCGTTTAAATTTGTCTCATTTTATTTCTAATTCTTTGGCATACCTATTATCATCCAAGTGACTACTTTTAATAGACAATCTGATTTAAACTCTATGAAGTTAACTAGCATATTTTATCAACAAGTAAAGCAAGATTCCATCATTTGGGAAAAAATAAATAAAAACTTTAAAATTAAAATTTTAGAAAGTATTTTTTTACTACGTGTAACTCTTTATTCTTAGATTTTATTTGCTGAGCACCAAATAATTTTTCTTTTTACATATTTTTAAGTTTCGTGCACATGTCTTTTTTCTTTAGTACAATTTTCTATAATATCTCAGAATGTGCAGTACTGTTTGGTAAAGAGACTGAATAGATTGCTCACATCCAGTGTGGAACTGTAATCTGGGACTGATTTCCACACATGAAAGCTCCAGATGTTTATATATTTCCCAATATCAACTCAGTAGACCGAGAAACAATGGCAAGGAAAATGAAAAGCTCCTTTTGGCCCCTACACCCCACTCAATCTCCCAGAATCAAGCAGTTATTGCAAGGCACTTTAAAAAATTTTTAAGTTAGACATTTTAATGTTTTAAAATGTCATTTTTTTAATTGAAAGTTAAAAATTTTATAACATTCATAAAAATATGGCTTTTATTCTATTTATTATTTTTTTGTAGAGAGAGGAAAAGTTTGGATTTTCATTTTTTTAATGGCTTGGGAAATTTAACCTAAATTTACTAAGTCAATAAAATGAATAATAGTATACAGCATAGATATTACGCTTCTCAAGTAGTCTGAGATTCCCACAATAAATTCATTAAAAGATAAACAAATAATAAGGTGGATATTAACTTGATATATTGATTATAACCTATAGGCTTCTAATTACCTACAAAGTTGAACGTTATCACATGAAAATACATATAGAAAAATGAAAACATAAATATAAACTATGGCATTGGAAAATCTGTGAGAAACAAAGGAATTGACTCTGTTCTAATTAATAATTAGCAGTAACATCTGTCCGTCTGTATTATCTCTTTGAACTAGACATGCACAATTTTGTTCATTATTTATCTAGTATAATTTCAGATAACAGTTCTAAAGTATCAACCAAATGAAAGATGGTTATAACCAAATTATAACACTAGATGTTTACAATATCTCCAGAATGGAAACATTTTAAAATTTTTATGACTACACACTGTATTATTAAATTTATTGGAATTTGCTAGGTAAAATTTGTCCAGTCTGAATCAGGAAAAATACAAACCTCAAAATTTTACTAGGAAAAGAAACTCTGTATTAAATCATTTATATCATATTTTATTTCAAAACTTTGAAAAAAACAATGCACTATCCTTATTAATAAATGATGACATATTCTTTAGGGCTTAGTTTGCTCTATCTAAAAAAAAATGATATTATAAATAGGAAGCCATATAATCAAAAATATATACTGTAAAGATTTACTTGGAAGTCTCTGAAATTAATATAGTATCTATAATTCAAAAATATTTACTGAAATAAGGTAACTTTGACTCTCATGAACAAAAGTTTATACAGACATAAATTTAAAAGCTTGTGGGCATCTAATATAAGTGGCAAGAAATTACATAATGTGCATAATCTCTCATCGTTATAAAGAGTTAGTTTATTATATCTTAACACCAATTTTAATCAACCAGATACACTTTCTCAGACCATAAGCATAGCAGAAATAGAATGCTGTTTAAAGCAGAAAAGAATCCTTGATTTTAGAGGCGACCACTGATAGGCTATGAACAGACACAGAAACAATCGAGTTAAAACACAGATGATGTGTTCTGTCATAATTAGTAATATAATAAAATAATTATGATTCATGAGTATAGTTAACAGTGAGTCATCAGAAAGTTTAGGTTTATTGTCCACAGGGAAAAAGATAGAAGTACATTGTGTTAGTTTCATAGGGATATTCTAGGTATACCATAACAAAACACCACAAAAGGAGTGGCTTAAAACAACAGAAATGTATTCTCACACAGTTCTGGAGGCCAGATGTTCAAAATGCAGGTGTTGTCAGGTTGATTCCTCCTGGAGGCTCTGAAGGAGAGTCTGGTTCACGCCTCTCTCCTCACCTTTGGTAGCTGGCAGTCATCTTTGGCATCCCAAGCCTTATAAAGGCAATACTCTAGGCTCTGCCTTTGTCTTCACATGGCATTTTCCCTCATTTCTGTTTGTGTCCAAATCTCTCTTTTTCTGTAAGACACCAGTGATCTAATTAGAGGTCACCCTAATCTAATATGACCTCATCTTAACCCAATTACATCTGGAAAGCCCCCATTTCCAAATAAAGTAATATTCACAAGACTATATAACCCAGTTCAAGTTTATACTATAGTTTAGAACAGATTTTCATTAATTTTCTGACAATGCCACCACAATAGCCACACCCAACAATTTGCTTTCCTAGAAAACATTTCACTTTGCACAATAGCATACTAGAATCTCTATAAACAGAATATATGTGTGTGTGCATATGTGTGTTTATACATAAATATATAAAATATTCACAAATATATATGCATGTGTAAATAATATATATATAGAGAGAGAGAGCGAGAGAGCCACTTTGATTTTATAGATCTGACCTCAGTTGCATGTGTTTCTATTTTGTGTTTTCTTTAAACTTTGAATTTTTAATTGTGATGGTAAAAAACACATAAGATTTTAAGTCCATGGAAATATAGCAAGCTTCCTAAATGAAAAGCACTGCTATAAAACAAATTCCATCAAATAAGGTCAAAATAAATTGTCAGTAGAAAGGGGAATTTCTATAAATAGGTAAATTAAATTATCGCAACATAACTCCACAAGAACTTGGTTATTTTTCACAAAATACATCTGTGTTTTGTTAAGGGAACAGCAATCATATGTGTTAATGTATGAAAAGAAGGCATTAGAAACTACAAGACCATAGCAAAAATGAACATATTTGAAACTTCAGCTTGACATCACCTTCTGAGTCAGTCTATAACCTTCAAAAAAGAGCAATATGATGATTTATGAATTATTATGGGTGACTTAAGAATTACTATAGTAATTCTTTCTGTCAAGGCAATGACTCATTTTGATTGTCCAAGTGATTTTTGTCTAGTAAGAGTTATCTATTATCCTAAAGTGGAAGAATTATTGCCACAAGTGAAAATATCTAAATGTGCAATCTATAATTTTTAAGAATGAAATAAACTAAATCATTGGAGCACCTTTAAATAAAGATATCACAGAACTATCCAGAACAGGGGTCAAATACATTATTTTGGCCAATATGCAGTAGCAAGCTTTTCTACCTCACAATCGAAACAGTTGTAGCTTTTATACTTTCTTCGAAACGCTGTGAAATATGTAAAACAAAAGGATACTTCTGAGTCCTACATTGTCTTTTTCTCTTATTATACGTAGTCTTAAATAGTCAACAAGTGTGTTCTGAAATGTTTAAAAAGATAATTTTATACTAGTGGAATCAATAAATCATGATGACAGTAACATAAAAAATAATTAGCTGAAGCATTAAATCAATGTAAATGACTTGATTTTTATGCTAGTTTCAAACATCTACTTTAATATTCTGCTATGAAAAATCAAGAGTTTACTATATGCTAAGTCAATAAAACACAGTCTCCTACACTTCATGAAAATTTTTACTACTGGAAAATAATTATTAGGATTGCCTGTGGTTTGGGATTGCATATTCCTTATTCTCCCCAACTACTATGATGAGTAGAATCATGCACACACACACTTTGAGAATAGATTTAAAATTGTACCTGAAGTTGGTTGAATTCCAATTCAGTCTCTGCTAGTAGCTATGAGATCTTGGTTTAGCTTCTTATTCTCTGTTGTCTTTGCCTCACCTGCTGTGAAATGAGAATCAGACAGAAGCCCTCTCATATGCTTGTATGTAGATTCAAGTGACACGATGGTCATAAAAGTGCTCCGCTCAGGGTCTGGCAAGTCACAAGTGATTAAGAACATTACCTGTTCTTCCCTCCTCTGATTTCTACTAGTACATCAGAGTAGCTTTGCCCCATATGCAAGAAGACCAAGAGCAGGGCTTTCGTGGACAAACAGCACATGTTGAGGGCTCCATATTTTTATGGATGAGTTAAAACAATATGGGTAATAATGATGAGTAACCAAACATAGCATATAGTGTTCGGAAAATGACTGTGCTTTGGAGAAAAGGAACTTTTATACTGCTGTTCACACAGCCTGGAACACTTTCCATCATACATCTTTGTGGCTTGCACTGTCTTCATAAAGCCCTCTGCTAAATATCACCTCCTCAGAAATGCCTCCACTGACTGTCCCATAGACTCTCTTTTCGCTTATCTTCCTTTATTTTTCTTCCTATTAGTTATGCTATTGGCAACTTCATTTTCTTGTTTTAATTTCTTCTCATTATTTTGTTAGTCATGACAATGATCACTGTTTTGTTCAATCCCATAATTTCAATGAACAGAAAATTATCCTTGACAAGGTGGACACTCAAAAATACTGGTTTAATGAATGGATGAACGTATATTATTTGAAATAATTGTGTTCTATGTTTTATTCAAAGGCAAAATCTATAACTAAGGTAAGACTTCTGACCAATGTATATTATTGTAACATAGAGGTCTTTGCCAGTGAACAGTCAATATTTGTTAAATCATATAATTTATTATTAAATATAGGATGTTTTATACTACATACAGTATATGCATAACTTATTTCATATTCACAATGCCCAAATAAGGTAGGTATTGCTTAGATTCCCTCTTTACCAATAAGAAAGTGAGTTATAGACAGATAAACAACTTGTCCAGCTAGTGAGCTGAGCAGACAAGCCAGAATTCTTTGTCTGATTTCATTTCATAGGTATAAAGATATAGATACCAACTATGTTACAAATCCACCCTACTCCTTGAAAAGCAATTTAAAGCTCGTGTCCTTCCATGATGACTCAATAGCACCATTTGCAGGCACAATTATTAAAGCCTTATAAAGTACACATAAAATCCTGACCCACTTAATGCCAGATCAAAGAGTTATGTATATTAGCTAATTAGTAACCAAATAACATTCTTTAAATCCTCTAGGAAATGTGTTTCAAAGAGAAATTAGCAAAACCATTGCCAAATTGCTGGTTTATTTGCCTAATAAGTGAATTTTTGCTATTAATAACCTCTGTTCCAGGTATTGAAAGCCTTTAAAAATCAATGAATATTGTTTCAGTTTAATCGTCAGGTTTCAGACCATAGAGCACTACATCATAGATTTTCAATAAGGTAGGAATTGTGGACAAAATTGCAATAGAAATTTACTCAGTGATAATGTATTTCCATAATGTCTATGCTCACTGAGAGGTTACCAGCTGGATTTTTTTAAGGTAGGGCTGCAGAAATGGGAGATTATGAGTTGGAGCCAATGGACTGTTAAAGTTTTATGATAATAATAAGCTTTGTTCTTATTTAAGGGGCAAGAATTCCAATATTCAAAATGCCATTTTCCCAGAGAACCCAATTATCTTCTTGGTCATTTCTTATGAATTGGGTAAGAAATAGTTTATTTCTGTGAAATGGGAATTGTGAAATGCAGTTATCAATACCATTACCAAGTGTATATGGTATGTATGTGTTATCAGACATGGAGATCCATGTGTAATTTGTTGATTAAAATTGTCTCTTGCAGAAAGACAAAGACAAGTCAAGGGTTGAAAGAAGAGTAGTGTGGTTAGAAATATGCCACAAATAATTATAATTATTTTCCTTGCTTTGAAAATATTTGATATACAGAAATACTAACTGGATGCTAAAGACATGTAGTATTCATAATTTCTTTGGAAACAAAATGGGGCTTTGCTTACCATTCAGAAACTGTCCTTTTCTCTAATTCCCCACTGTACACTAATTCAAAATAGCTAAGCTTCTTATTTTAAATCATATCTCATCAGCCATTGAAAACATTGATTACTTGCTCCTTCTCTATGTATTTCCTTTCATTATCTCTTCTAACAGCACCATGTTTGTTTTTCTCTTAGCACTCCACATGCTTCTTTATTTCCTTTGATGTTTTTCCTTTGGTTACCAGGTCATTAAATGCAGGAGTTCCTCAAGCTTTGATGGTAGATCTCTTCATTCTATTTACTCTTGATTAGACACATGGTATCAACATCTACCTATAAACATACTATACATAAACACACAACCCTTTCTATTATTAGCATAAGACACACATCTTCTTACTTGTCTTTTCTAGGATGACTCATAGGCAATCCAAATTCTATTGTTTCAATAGTGAAACTGTGATCTTTCTTCCATGCTTCATCCATATCCAGTAATAATTATCTCAACACATGGTATCATATACAATCCCATCACTTGCTTTTCTTTTACTGTACTCTCATTATCTATATTTGATTCATTAGCAAATTCTACCAATATCATATCCTACATCTTGAGTCCATCTAATTGTTTCCATTACTATCATAATTACCATAGCCAAAGTCTTTCTGATCTACTAAAATAGCCTCCAAACTGCTAACAATTATATATATACTGTTCCTTTCTGCAACCTCTTCTCTGTAATGCAACCTATGCAATTACTCTGGACCACACGTTTAATCATGTCAGTACCTTGCTTAATTCCAACCAATGGCTTCCCAGTCAGGCCCATTCAAGGAAACTGAAAATTGCAATCAGTATTTCAAACATAAATTCAATACAGGAAATTGGTTACTGCATTGTTGAAAGACTAAAAGAGCAAAAATTAGATAATTCAGAGTTTAAAGATGACAGAAAGCAGTTACTCTTTCTAGGACTCAGGGAACAAAAGGAAAAGAGTTAGTATTCCAAGAGTCTGCAGGTTCAGAGGAGCCTTCCTAATGGACTCTTGATCAGACCTAGGAGAGGAAGCTTCTTGCAGCCATTGCAAAGAATGACAGCAGAAGCTGGCGGCTGGAGCCCAGTGCTCCTGCTGCTTCCTAGAAAAACAGGAAGAAAGTCGCATCTCCCTTCTTCCTCCTTTGCAGGCTCCCTCTGGAATGCTTACCTGCCAGCAGAGTCTAACAGAAGGATCTCCAGGATGCTGATAGGAGGCAGCGAAGAGCTGGTCCACTTCCCACAAGAGTAAAGGGTGAAAACTGCCTATTTGTAATGCAGAAAGGAGAATTGTTTTGTTTTTTATTAAAGTCATTACTGCACAAAAAGAAATTAAAGAGAAAGTGATGTTTGTAACCTTGAACAAAACCTAGGGGTGCCATGGCCATGGTCACCCTGCCTTTGGCATTCCTGACTTGTCACATCTTCTCTATGTTAACTAAAGGTCAAGATTGGAAACAGTGAGTCAGTACTTGTCTTGATGTATTTTTGAATATGATTAAATAATCACCTAATGCCTTCCAACAAAATAAAATCCAACCCAATGCCTATATCTATGTCTTACTTTATGAGGTCTTGGAACTCTGCTTTCCTCAGCCTGTTTCCTGTAGGGAATAGGAAACATTTCTTTATTGAGGCATGATATAATCACTCTCAAGTTCTTGGAGTTGAAGCTGTACTCTTTGTGATATACATGATAGTTTTTATTACTGGAAGCTGTGCTTAGTAGATAGTAAAACTAAATTGTTTCTGTCTAAAATTTTTCTTGATATTATGAAAATTTAATTGGAGAAAATTTTAAGTTAGATAAAAGGCAAAATTATACTGGAAGGTGATATTGTTAATAACATATCTCTCATTAGAAAGCTAGGGAAAATGTCATAATTATATAGTGGTAAAACCAATTTAAAGATATTCCCTTTAGTTATTCTGTCAATGTACAAAAAAGAGACAGAAATTAATTGTACTCCTAGTAAAAATTGTTAGTAGAAAGATTTGTCTAACAGAGGTTTATATCTTTAGGACTCAATCAAAATTTTAATGAAGGATTACAATTGGGACTTACGAAAAATAAAGAAGTCTATGTAGATTTAGCCTGAGCAAAATCATTTAATCTAAAACATTGATGATGTAAGGATCATAGGATTTAAGCTACTCACTTCTCTGTGTGTATTCAGGTTGTTTTATAAGACCTGCACTTAATTTGCTTGAGCCATTAAGGAATCATTTGCCAAAACAAATTTTCAGTGTGGTGCAGCTATGTAGGAATTTTCCCTTTGGTTTTGCAGATTAAAAATCTCCTCTTCATCTTATTATAACTGGGAATATATCCATCTCAGTTAACACCACTCTTGTTTTTAATATTGATGCTATTGAAGCAATGATTATCTTAATATTTTAGGACACAGTTTCATAACTCCAACAGTTTACTTAATTAAGCACTGCCTGTAATAGTTACTAATATTGATAATGTTATATATATATTTGTTAGTATTCTGGCTTAAAAGTTGATAAATGCTTAAAAACCTTATCATTTGTTATTGTTACTTATGCTTCATGAGCCCACTTAAATTTTTTAAAAGGAGATTTTTAGAAAAATGATTAAAATTATTTTTTATGAATATGTAAGTATACATAAGGTATTAAAGCAATACATTACATATGATAAAATTCCAATGTTATATTCAATAGTTTGGTGACATAAAACTTTGAGACAGCAATGTAAGAACTTGACTCAAATAACATGATATAAACTTAGGAGTGAATTGTCCTCTATTCTAATAGTTATTTCATATTTTGATATTTAGGCTATTGCAGCTTCTTTTGTATAATTGGTTCTTGTCAGCGGATGACACTCAATATGCATTTAAAAATTTGTAGGACTGATTTTCACTAAGTATGAGACATCTGCAGACTGTCTGCTGCGCCTGACTAGTACCTTGAACAATCAGACTAGACACATGATACATCCGCCATCTTTTATAACATAAACTGCTGTAAGAAGCAAAATGAATTTATATTTCATAATGAAAAGAAAGTATCAAAATGCCAACTAGTACACTCACAAAAAAGATCACTGTCTGCATTGCCAGGCTTGGATTGTCTCACTTTAATTGTTTACAATAGCAAAGACCTGGAACCGACCCAAATGCCCATCAATGATAGACTGGATAGGGAAAATGTGGCACATATACACCATGGAATATTATGCAGTCATCAAAAACGATGAGTTCATGTCCTTTGTAGGGACATGGATGAACCTGGAAACCATCATTCTCAGCAAACTGACACAAGAACACAAAATCAAACACCGCATGTTCTCACTCATAGGCGGGTGTTGACCAATGAGAACACATGGACACAGGGAGGGGAGCACTACACACTGGGGTCTGTTGGGGGGGAAATAGGGGAGGGACAGCAGAGGGCGGGGAGTTGGGGAGAGAGAGCATGGGGAGAGATGCCAGATATAGGTGAAGGGGAGGAAGGCAACAAATCACACTCTCACACATGTACCTATGCAACAATCTTGCATGGTCTTCACATGTACCCCAGAATCTAAAATGCAATAAAAAATAAATAAATTGATATTCTCATCATTTAGCAAATGGATCAAACCACTATAGCAGTTAGCACCCTGCCTCTTCTGCTTATCATAATATGTTATGAAAGAGCTTAGTGTGAGACTTTTAAGAAATGCTGATATTTGTTTACATTCCACTACTAAACAGAATAGAATAATCTTGGACTGAAGGATCTTGTTCCACAGGTTTAAGGTCATGACAGGGTAAATGAAGCTCATGTTTCTCCTTTGGGTATGTTTTTGGAGATGAAATGATGATCTGTTCACTTAGGAAGATTACAACATGCTCCCGAGTAGCCAAAAATCACATCATTTTTATTACTGCAATTAATTTTAAACAGAGAAAAATAATTTTAAAACAGTTACCACTTATTAACACTAGCTTTGTATCACTTATTATACTTTATTATTGATAGTTATGATTGAAAACATTCTACTTAAAAACACTTTAAACAATACTCATCTAAATAAATGCTAAATACATCAAAATAGTAATACAGATTATAGATATTTCACCTTAATTCCCCTTTTGGTTTTTAGCCTTAATTATGCCATGACTTCAAGCCTCATTGTCACCTGGAATATACATGAGGATTCTCCAGAAGAGAGCAGTATGTATATAGGATTTAATAATCCTCCAGCAATCTTCGTAAGCAAGGTACATTTTGTTATCGTCATAAACTTTCTTATTGTATTTGATATTGGAAATAATTTCGTTTTTGCAAAAGTCTGTTATCCCAACTATTCAAGTGATTTTGGCTTCAAACATTCTCTATTAAGAAAGTAATTTAATCTGGGAATTGAAAGCATGTCAGATGCTCTTATAGTCTGCCTAATTGAACATCAGAAACAAAGAGCCAGGATTTTTCCAAAGAGCCCTCCAGCACTTTATCCGTTTCTATTAGCAGTAGAATTGCTGCTGGTTGTCAGTCAAGTAATTGCACACGTTTCTAGATTCTAGGGTTCTAGAAATGTGACAAATCAAAAGCTAAGGAGTAAGCTCAGAAAAGATCTTCTACTAAGGCTTCTTCTACCTCCTCTCTTCTTTCTATAAAATGATGAAAACTGCATTTGCCTTCTATCTGTAGTACCTAGGGCCTACCAGAACAATAAAAATTGCCTGAACAGGCTGTTGCTTTATTGACTGATACTAATTATGTTCCTAGCAGCTTGAGATGATGTGTGTACCTGTAGGACAGCATTACATGGAGATTGTCTTTACCTTATAAAGGTGAAAATTTAAGGAAAATTAAGCGTTGGCTGATACTGGCAATCAGGAAAGATATATGCAAATCGTGAATGCAAATATTGAGTGAAAAAGTTAATCAAGATAAAAGAGCAAGTGGAATAAATGCTTGTATTTTTTTAAGGATTGGTAATAAGTGCCTCTCTGTAAAATTGAAAGCAGTGAATATGACCTCTGTCCCTAAAGTTAGAGGTTTTCTTTTTTTCAAGAGAGTGTTCAGTTATACTGATCGTCAACCTTTAATTTCCCTGGAGACTTCCTTAGCATCAACCCTAGAGCACACCTTTGACTTGAAATCACCGGGTCTCTAATCCTCTCTGGGATGAGAGCTTGTGATTGTATGAAAACAATTCTGCATCACAGTTGGGTGTGAAAACTTTAGGCTGGATAATCTCTTCTGGAACTTAGAACATGAATAAATTTGCCTAAACTCTATAAACTTATAGAAACTCTCCTAGTAACTTGTGATATTATTTCGAATCATGATATCACCCCTGTCATAATCAAACTGCCCCCCGACACCCAGACAAATGCACACACACACACAGCCATGGAAATTATATTTTTAGATGCACTCTTTATTATTGAGTAGTTATCCTATATGCAGTGTCAACACAGTAAAATTAACTGTATGGGCCAAAAAAACCCTATTCTATTTCATACAATCTTATCCTATAAGATTGAGCACAGAAAATAACATCAAAATTTCTTCAGTGATCCAAGCTAGAATCTTTAAAGTGTTTGATAAATCAATCAAAACATATTTATTAAAATGTGTATGTCAAACTATGTGTTGTAGATGCCAAAAGTGCAACAGTGAGTAAAGCACACGGAGTCTCTGCCATCAAATCATGATCGATGTTTTTTTTTTCCAGAGGACACAAAATATAAATGCACATAAAGTATGTAAGAAGAAACATTTTTGGTGTGAATGAGAAGATGATTTCAGATGTGTAAGAGAAGATTGTGGATAGTTGGGGGTGCTGCGGTAGCCAGTGCAACAAAGGAGGTCTTTTTGAGAAGATGACTAAGAATAAGACAATCATGTAAAATTTGGGAGAATCATGTTTTAAGCAGAAAAGACAGTGAGTACAAAGAACTTGATAGGAGGCTGAGTATGCTCTGCAGAGCGAACAAAGCGTAGGCAAATATGACTAGAGCAGAGTGAAGGAAGGATAGAAAAGAGGATGGTGGGAAGCACTCAGAGTCCTGTATCCACAGGCCAACTGCAATGTAAGGAGTTGATCAAAACAAGTCCGGATTGACCCACTGGCTTACAATATTTATACACTTACCTCTTTCACTTAAATCTTTTGAGAGGGTGGAGTTTAGCTCCTCCAAATATTGATGTTATTGACGTTATTTAAAAGGAAAATCCTAACCAGAAGTATTGTTTGACACAGTAGCAGGAAATGAAAGTGGTCAATAGGAGTTCTGTAAAGTTTGGAGCTTACTTCCACTGAGTTTATGTACCACCTTCTCCTTAACTCCTAAGGATGGATACTGAACCCTCCTTTTTAACTCGTCTTCAACACAAGTGACCAGACAGAGTAGTTGGCGACCTTAAGGAAACATGTACTCACAGGACAAAATAACAAGACCTCTCCAAATAAAAACAACACACTGAACAGCTTCCTGGAACAGAGTTACTGAAAGAAAAGAGTTTAAAATAAGCCAAAATACATATAAAGCATTAGGGAACAACACAAGAAAGGATAATAACTATCCTTTAGGTAAAGGCTAGGTAAAAACATCAGATATAAAAATTGCCTAATAGCTCAAGTATCTGATGGAGAACAGTAAAGTTGAAATAGCTGGGTAATTAATTGGAGAATTAATTAGAGAATTGGAAGAACAGATTGAGGAATTCTCTCAGCATCCAAAATAAAAGTAGAAATAAAGAATATATGTGAAATAAATCTAAGCTACATGGAGGATAGATGTAGAATTGGTAGCAGCAAGAAAACAAGAATCTTGTGAAGATAGAACCAAAATCAGAGATAATACATTTTGAAGAAATAATTGAGATAAATTTCCCAGCTCAAAAGACTTTTTTTTTGAGTTTCCAGATGGAAAGAGCACCAATGTGCCACACAGAAGGGATCAGGAAAAACTCACACCAAGACTTATAATAAATTTAACATGGTTAAACACAAAGGTAGAATGTTAGGAGCTTAACAGGAAAATAAGATTACACAGGATGGAATAAGAATTAAGTTGGCACCAGAATTAGTTGAAACTTTGGTTGCAGAAGCCATAAGAGTGACCTTTCAGAAAATGAAGAGAAAAATTGGATACTAAAATTTTATATTCATCTAAATTATAATATAAGCGTGAAAGCATAATAATATTTTCAGGTATATCAGGTCTCAGAAAGATTGTCACATCAAAACCCACACTGAAAACTCTTTTGCAAGAAGTATGAAAGTAAGTAAATAAATCAATCTAAAACTTGTTGTAAGGCATGTGGGAAATAAGTGCAATTAAATATATTGGTAATCATAATTTTTGCTCTAAAGAAATGTTAAGTCCATTAGATTAAGTATTTATGTTATAAACAAAATATTGACTCATAGTATCAGAAATTGTAAATACTACCTTAAGTTTTACATAATATTACCTAAAGAAGAAAAATAGAGAGATAAAAGAAATGAGCACATCGAAATGCTTGCCTTGTTAGGGGAAATGAATAGGCTAAAAGTTTATGAAATCATTTAAGATGAACTCATTTTAGTATCATGTTTAAATTAAGGGCAAACATCTTGGATAGTAAAATAGAATGTATAACATGATTCATTAGAAAAAAGGCAGTCTATTCAAACACAGCCTAGAAAGAGAAAAAACATAACAAAGTACTGTTAACACACTATGAGAACTGTTATACAAGAATAAGACTAAATTATAATGGTAATTAAAATAATGCAAATGATTAAATCTGCCAATTAAAAGAATGAATCTCTAAAAGTGGATTAGGAAACAATATCTAGCAGTAAATTCTTTACATGAGACACACACAAACATGACAGTTTGAAAAGGAAAAAAAAGGGGATATCTGTACAAGAGTACAACCAACACGAAGCTGGAGGAGAAATACTAATCCAACAAAATCAATTCCAAGAGAAAAAGAATAAAGAAAAGTGAGAAGCCCGTTGACAAAGATGATGGTCATATTCCAAAAACAAATGTTAAAAATGAAACGAGAAGATATAGTGTGATAGTCATATATCACTTAATATAAGAGACTTAAAATATATCCTGGAATAACTGGTAGAATTGTATAGAAATAGCGAAAATCAATAATTTCAACTAGAAATGTTAATATATCCCCCTTAAAAATTGATTGAAGAGAGATGTAAAAATAATCAAGATAATACACTTGAACAATATAGATAACATAAAGCTAGTAGATGCAAATAAAAATTTGTATACAAAATAAAGAGAACACACATTATTTTCAAGCATAAGATTATTACTTATAATAAGTAGACCATCTATTAGATTATAATGCATTTCAGAGGATTACTATTATGCAGAACCAACAAAATCATAATTCAATACAAGTAAAAATTAATAAATAAATGTAATTAATGCAATGAAAATTTTAAATTCATCAAAAACAAAAAATTAAAGTAAATAAATATGAACAAATTATAAACAATTCACCTCAAGAGACTGAAAAAAGATCCACAGATAAATCCTAAAAGAAGAAAAGAAAGAAAGACTTAAGAGAGAAAAGGACTGAATTGAAAAGGCAAAGATGCTTACACCAATCAGAAAGAGAGTAACATACTTATTCTCAGTTTAGCAAACTAAAGAATTAATAAACTGCAAGGTAGATTAGAAGAACAGGGATATACAGGGTGAATCCTAGAGGGAAAGAGAAAAAATGTAAACTACTTCAGATAATGTGAAAGACATAGAAGGTAAAAAGAATTTGTAATTTCAAGAGAAAAGGAGAGAAATATGGAAAGAATAATTTTCCCACAGAGACAATATGCAAAAGCCACAGCTTTAAGAAGGAACAAATACTAAACAGGGTAAATGCAACAAAAGGTAGAATATTTTGGCCTAACCTAGAAACATCAGTAAAAATAAAACAAGAAAAGAAAATTTTCAATTGTTAGAGAATAAAAACCAAATTACCTTTAAAAACGTGATGACAAAAACAATTAACTTCCAAACAGAAACAATGAAAGAAGAGAAAATTTAATATCTTCAAAGCAGTGAAATTAAGCAAAGAACAACCTAAGGAAAAAATTCTTCGAAATGAAGATGAAATAAAGACCTTCATGGATAATAAAAAACTAAGCGATTTTATCACCAGCAAGTCTACACTGAAGGCCACACTGAAACAATGTTAGAGGCTACTGAAGCATCATTGGGTTTATCTCCCACACTCTGAGAGGCTTACCTGTTCTACTGGATGGTCTCAGAAAGTGAAGGTAATTTTATTATTGGTATCTTAATAAATCTTATCTAAAAGGAGGGAAGACTGGATGAAGACTAATATTTTAATTGATTTTTTTTTAAGTCACTCATATTAGCCAAGAGAGAGGGATGTTTGGCTGGTTTTGTGCTTTGGACAATGTTCATGTTTTGTCTGTGTTCAGATATAATTATGCAGTGGGCTTGTTTTTATCTTGATCTATCGTGGTCACAGAGAGGCCTTGCCTAATTTTGATGTTCTGTAAAATTGTTAATGTTTAACCTAGAACATAGATATATGCTATAGTAACTAGGGTTATTCCAGACAGAAATAGACAGAAATAACTTTTCTCTTTCTCAATAGTATTCATATATGAAAGCAAGGAATTAAAATATATTTTGATGCAGAAATACTTTCAGCCATGCAGTTGGCAACTCAAATACTTTACTTTTAATTGCAATACAGTATTTAAGTTGAATAATGACAATCTTGTAGTTAGTGTTTTCCTGAGTCCTACAGCATATTAGTGCTATCTTTGGAAATCCATTCTTTATTATTCGCAAAATATACGGTATCTGTTAGCACAATTACATATTGTTGCAGTGGAAGATTTTAAAATAAATCATGGTAATGTTGAGATTTGCATTCCTTTAATCACAGAGGAATTTTTTTTATTGTATCTCTCTAAAATATGCTTTTTTTTCCACTAAACTTGTAAGTAAAAACAACAAAAATAAAATATGTGGAATACAATAATGATGAAAAAATTTGGGGGTGGGGGAATTGGGGAGGGATAACATTAGGAGAAACACCTAATGTAGGTGACGGGGGGATGGATGCAGCAAATCACCATGGCATGTGTGTACCTATGTAACAATCTTGCACAATCAGCACATGTACCCCAGAACTTAAAGTATAACACAAAAAAATAACATTATAGAGTTGAAGGTTTTTTAAAAAATCAGTGGGGATAAAAGTAGTCAAGTAGTTTATAAGCTAATTAATGCATTTAAGATACATAAAAAGACCTCTCAATGCGAAGGAAATATGGAAGGCTATAAGATGTATGTGTAAAGGAAGTGTAGTAAATAATACAAGATTAAAACAGAAGTAAACCAGAGCCCATGGTGAGCAGGAAGACTCTCACCTCCTTCTGTTTCCCAGTCTCCTACTCCCCACCCCCTCCCTTCCCTCCCCTCCAGATAGGAAGGAGGGTGAAAAAGAGAAAAAAATGAAATACTGAAGAGCTGGGAAGATGACTCCCTTTGCAGTTCCCAGCGTCTCTGCTATCTATAAGCCTTGAAAGAGTTGCAGATGAATGTTATCCCTGCTGGCTGGAGCCCATCAGTGGGTCATGCCCCAACGTCTGCCTGGCCCAGCGTCCCTCCTGAAAACACCTCTGGCAACTAATAATTTACTGCCTTTGTCTTGTCTCTGTAAGCCCCCTCCCCTGCCTGTTCCCACTGGCACTGCATATGAACTAGCAAATCAATGAAGCCAAAAGATTGTAAGGTCGGACATCCAGCCAATAGACAATGACATAGTTTCACCTCAGTTTCCCCTTTAGCATTGTAAGCCAATAAAAGAGAGAAGCTGCTTCTTGGGGAGCTTGGTGAATGCGGCTGTACCCCTCCTCAGCTCCTGACCCAATAAAAAGCCACTTTCTTCCACAGTTTGGTGTTCCAGAGGTTTGTTTCTTGCCACTCCTGCTTCAGTGGCTCAGGCAAGTTTACTTGACAGAGATGGAACTTGAGCTAAGACGTATAGATTTGGAGAGGTGAGGAAGAAGAGCATAATATCACTAACTCACATGTGCCATGTGCCTGGTACCCAACACACTTTATATAACTGTTACCAAAATTCCGTTGACTGAGGCTCAGACAACTTAAGTTAGTAGCCGTGGTTCACACTGCTATTTGCAGAGTTCATATCTTTACCCAGGTATTATGCCAAAACCTATCTACATTCCATTACAGAGTGCTAAAATGTATTTTAACCTGAAAACAGGCAAGCCAAAGTAGCCAAAATTCAGGGAAGAAAAGGAAAAACATGATTAAATCACCCAGGGTTTGTCCAGAATAATTTTATTGGTACATATGGTTGGTTTGGGAGGAAAAGGCTGAAAAAAGTCTAAAGATAAGTGGAAAGCAGGCCTAAAATAGCTGGACTTAGGCACTGAGAGCAGCTGAGGAATAAAATAAAAATATCCATTTAGGAAGTTTAATATAATGTTTAATAAGCAGAAGCTATTGAATAGAAAATAAAGTCAAGGGGACCTGTTAATTACGGCACCAGTAAAGAAAAACCTGACACAAGTTAAAAAAAAAGGAGAAAATATTAATTACCTGTTTAATTTTAGCCAAGATGATTACCTTGGATATGCTTTAAATAGTAATTAAACTTTGTTGATTCACTTTTGTGATTATAACAAATATAAATATTAATACGTAAACAAAATGCCTTTTATACTTCTGTAATTTTTGGATTGACAAAGTTAATTAAAAATACATGTGTGGAAAGTGAAAAGCAGCACATTGTTATCTGAAGAATGAGATGTAGAAAAAATAAAGGTTGAATACAATATTTCCAAACAGCAATGAAGTATCCGCTGAGATTCAGTAATGTGAATTCCAAATGTGTGTGATAAAGATGATTTCAATGCTTCTCAGGAATCTTTCAGGGCCTGAAATAGAAGTAGAGATTTTGGCAATATGCTTCTAGATGGACTATTGTAAATTTATCAGTTAGGGCAAGTAAATCAGTACCATCATTTTAGTATTTTGTATTCTTACTAATTTTTTTCTACATATTGTTTCAATTACTGCAGGAGAGCCATTAAAGCACCAACTGTCCTTGGGATTTATTTATTTATTTATTTTCACTCCTGACAGTTTTTGCTGTATGTATTTTGAAACATTATTAAACAGGTATGTTAAAGAGGTAGATAGTTTGCTGTGCCTTTTTGATCAATCAGCCTCTTCATCATTACAAAATGCCCTTCATCCTGTGATATTCCCTGTGAAGAGTTCTACTTTGTCTGATATTGGTACAGACATTTTATTTTTTTAACTTTTACTTATCAGTGTCTTTGTATTTAAAGTGCCCCATTTGGACAAGCAAAACTGTAATAACTGTCTCTTGAACGTACTGGGCAATTAATACTAAACAAAAGTGATTTAGATCATAGGACTTATTACATAATTAATTTCTTATTAATCAAGCAATCAAATGAGTCTGAAGTCTTCCAAAGATAACACAGAACTAAAAGAAACCCAATATATTTTTTTAATTTTTATAATATTTATGAATTAGACATTAACTTCAAACTAAAAGCAGAGGGCCCACATAATTTCTTTATAACTTTTCCACATTGAAATGCAAATAAACTATGTTTTAAAGTGGAAATAAATGAAGAAACAGTAACGAACCTCAACTACAAATGACAGAGAGTATGTGGCAAAATGTGAAATTTATGCCAAGATAAGTAATATACAGTATTTTCAGATCTCAGAATAATAGAGATTTTCCTAAAAGCAAGTGTCTGGACTCTGAAAGTCCTTCTCAGTGATTCTTGATTATAAGGAAGAGAATCTGATGAAGTGAGAAATGGAGAACATATCTGCAGAGACCAAGTTTGATAGAACAGGAACAGAGGTGGATACAAAGTAGAAATCCTACTGACACAAAATTATTTGCTTTTCTTCTTACATTTGGATAGCTTGCTATCAAAGAAAATGATTATTACTACTGAAGAGTTTTTTTTATTCTAATTGAAGTCTTATAGCTAGTAAACAAATGAAAATTTATTTTGATTACCTTGAATTTCTATTGCTCAACCATCTTACTATGTCATAATTTATCACAATTGTATTTAGAAGAGCCTCTTTTTCCTAACTATGGCATCATATTGCAGTGACTTTGCTCTTCTTTTTATGTTTTTATTCATGACACATCCTTCTATGTCGTTAACTAGAACCTTCAAATGACATTACCAGCATTGGTGATCTTGACTACCTGTGTATGCTTAGTTGACCACCAAGCACACCACGCTAGTATTCATACTTCCAAAGTAACAGTAGCGTGGGAAGAAATCCAAGCAACAGCCTCCCTTGCTCTGAGTCCCCATGCAGAACACCATGTCATTACTTTCTCCTGCAGTTACTAACTTGATTATTTCTCTAATATTGATGCCATCTTCTGCTACTACAGATTCCTACCTCTGGTCAATACTTATTTGCTGGTAATACTGACCGTTTACTGGAAATGATTTAAATATTTAACTATTGGTTTGGAGGACCCTTATTCGATTAATTTTCTTCTATTTCTACTTAGAGAATTTTCAATAATTGGATGATAAATTTAATTAAACTAATTTTTGGATATTTTTAATATAATGTATAATGTTTATTATTTTCAGTGTTGATGTTATATTGATGTTAACTCCAACACTAATGTCTGTAATAAGAAACTTATACTTTCTTTCTTTCTTTCTTTTTTTTTTTTTTTTTTTTTTTTTTTTTTTTTTTTTTGAGATGGAGTCTCACTCTGCCACCAGGCGGCTGTGCAGTGGCGTGATCTCTGTGCTCACTGCCACCTCTGCCGCCTGGGTTCAAGAGATTCTCCTGCCTCAGCCTCCTGAGTAGCTGAGACTACAGGCGCGCACCACCATACCCAGCTAATTTTCGCATTTTTAGTAGAGAGGGGTTTCACCATGTTGGCCAGGGTGGTCTTCATCTCTTGACCTCGTGATCTGCCCTCCCCGGGGCCCCAAAGTGCTGGGATTACAGGTGTGAGCCACCGCACCCAGCAGAGAAACTTGTACTTTCTATCTGGAAACATGTAATTGTTTTTTACAGTATACTTAGCAATCAGTAATTTCATAAAAATAAATCTAGAGTGGTGCATACATTCATTGAACACAGTTCATTGGCACCTATTAGTTTATAGACTGAATATTGCTAAGCTCAATGCATTTTCTTCATGGTGTTTAATAATTACTTCTCTGTATCTTTCCTTTTACTTCTCCCAAGTTCCGATTGGACCTTTCTTCAGTCTCTCATCACTTCTTCTTTAGTTTTGAACTTTAACCTTTTAGGGGCAAGCAGGAGTTATTTCAGTTGTGTTTGCTCTTTGCTTTTTCTTTAGTATTTTCCTTATCTTTATAAGGTGAGGCAGGAGTTATGTCACTTTCTTTGCTTTTTGCTTTTCCTTTCTTATTTCTTTATTCTGAGTTGGGAAATATTATTTTCAATTGAATTCCTTGATTACAAATTTAGAGGTAAGCAATGATCAGTCCCATATTCCATTTGTCTATTAACATTTAAATTTTATTATCTTGGTAGTCATCTTTGCAGAATCTTTGTAGAAGCAGTGGAGCAGTTATGTGTAGGTGCATATGTTTTATATGCAAATTCTTTAAGAATTCGTATTATGTCTTTATAAAGTCACTTTAGATCTACCTGTAAGGAAACCACCAAGCATATGTATTCACCCTTCTCTCGCCCTCAATTCATTCTTTGAGTAGTAATTTTCCTTTTATAAATTACAGTCGTATTTCACAATAACCACTTCTGTGTTCTCTAATTACAACAAATTTTGTCATTCATATATTCAGAAAATTAGAAAAACAGTTTTTGATTTTAAACAACACGAGTTCATAAACTGGCAAACCCTCACTCTGCCTAAAGTGTGGGGAGCAAGCGCCTCTGCGGGACCCACCAGGGGAAGCGTCCTTCTAACCAGCACCAGGCCAGCAGATTCCTGCTTAACACACAGCTTGCTTCCTGCTCCTTGTGTCCCCTGGGGTTCATCGGATTGCGCGCTCACAGGCGGGCAGCTACAGCCTTTCTTTTTTCTTTTTCTTTTTTTCTTTTCTTTT
>PVKP010018549.1:32500-44080 GCA_004027715.1 Plecturocebus donacophilus | reverse complement strand
TGACCACCTCCTCCCAAGACACCTATTCCTGCCTCGCCCTTTGGATCTCAGTGGTGTTCTGCACAGGAGCCTCCAGCAATGGGTCCTCTTGTCACATGCTCCTACTGCCCTCTGCGTCTCCCTCTCACAGCAGCATCTCACTGCAAATTACTTATTTAACCATCTGCTTCCTCCACATCTGTCTCCTTCAATGGTACATCAACACCACCGAGCCCCGCACAGGTCTGAAACATAGCAGGCACCCAATTAATGGTTAACGTAATTGAGATAAGTACAAATTCTGTCTAAGTGACTTTTTAGCTTTTTAACCCTGGGCAAGCTGCTTAACCTCTTTGAGCTTCTGTATCTTCATCTTTAAAAAATGCAAATGATAATACCCACCTCACAGGGCTGTTTGATTATTAAATTAAATGAAATTTGGGCATATAGTAAATGGTGAACAAATCTCTAGTCTTAGCATTCTCCAGAGAAACGGAGCCAAAAGGAAACACACACACAGACACACACACACAGGCACTAGAGCATGTACATATATATGAAGAGAGAGAGAGAGAGAGATTATGGGAGTCAGCTCATGTGATTATGGAGGCTGAGAAGTTCCCATGATGTGCTCTCTGAAAGTCAGAGACCCAGGAAAGTTGGGGGTATAATTATTCAGTCATTCCATCTGAAACCTGAAGTCCAAGTCCAAAGGCCTGAGAACCAGGGGAGCCTATGGTGCACACCTGGTCTGAGTCTGAAAGCCAAAAAATCAGGACCACCAATGTCTGAGAACAGGAGATGCTGGATGTTCCAGCTCAGAGAGACAGAATTTGCCCTTCTTCTGCCTTTTTGTGCTACTTTGGCCCTCAACAGATTGGCTGATGCCCACCCAAGCTGATGAAGCTGATCTTCTTTACTCAGTCTACTGATTGAAATGCTATGCTCTTCCAGAAACACCCTCACAGACTGAGACGATTTTGTGTCCCCACAGTCAAAATATGAAGACTGAACTTCTGTCCTGGGGTACTCTTACCAAATTTTAAAGTCATAACGAATATGCCATTTATCCTCCCCATGCATCCAATTATATCTAACCTCAAATTGAGCAATGCATTACGAAACTTACCTGCAGTCTCTAGTTTCATTCAGTTCTCAAACTCTAAAGTAAGTATCATCATTTACATTTCATAGATGAAAAAGCTGGTGGGGCGCGGTGGCTCATGCCTGTAATCCCAGCACTTTGGGAGGCCGAGGCGAGTGGATCACCTGAGGTCAGGAGTTAGAGACCAGCCTGGCCAACATCATGAAACCCCCTCTCTACTAAAAATACCAAATTAGCTGGGCCTAGTGGCACACGCCTGTAACCCCAGCTCGGGAGGCTGAGGCAGAAGAATCGCTTGAACTTGGGAGGCGGAGGTTGCAGTGAGCTGAGATCATGCCATTGCACTCCAGCCTGGGCAGCAAGACCAAAACTCTGTCTCAAAAAAAGAAAATAAAAAGCTGAGGTCTTAGTTCTCTCTGACCCCAATACACAACCTCATTCTTCACAGCATTTCTGGTTTGTGATTGGATTTTCCACATGCTTATTTAACATCCTCACCAAATTGTAAGTTCCTTAAGGGTAGGTGCCTTGTTTGTTTTGTCTACCCTTTTTCAAGAGCCCAGAATAGTGCCTGCTGTATATTTGTTGCTTGTTGTTCGATCTTTATTTGCTGAATACAGAAGTGAAGGGACACTTTGATTCGATAGAGTAATTAGATGAGAATTCGGCATTTGAAATGAAACAATACACAAGTTAAACTAAACATCCAGGAAGGCTTGGTTTCTCTGTAGCCCACTGGTATTTAAATACCCGAGAACGGATCAGGGATATGCCGACAGCCCATTAAAGAACTGGTGCTCAGTGTTTAAAGACCTGCTTTCCCTCAAGTCCTGAACGGCCGTTCGGTTACCACAGAGCATCCGCTGTTGAGCTGCAAGGCCCTCATTTGTATTAGGAGTGAGAGCTAGTTCGAAAGTCAACTTAGATAGGACAAATATGTTCTTTTGACTTAATGATATAACATTTTATCAGCCACATAAAAAATGAAATATATGTGTTCATTTGCTATTTGAGGGGCTTTTTCGACGTGTATGCAGGAGCTATGTCAGCTGCTAACTGGTGATCCTTTTTTGACACCCTTTCCCAAGAGTATTGCATAGATAAACATACTCTATTTGAACAAGACCAGTGACAGCAAAATTGCTTGCTTGTCTCTAAAAAGACTCTAATAATGTACACCAAGGGAGAGGCCCATGGTCTGACAGAATTTTTTTTCCCTCAGTGTAAACCATAAAATCCATTTCAATAGCCAGAATAAAGCAGTTTAAAGTGCATCCCTAGTTAATTACATCCAAAGAGTAATAATAAAATCAACTATTAAATTTTAGAACTTCCTCTTTAAAGTATTAAATATCTGGGAACTGCAATGCAGTTAAATTTCTCTCAGAACAATGCTTTCCGTCGCGTAGGCTGGCTTCTAAGAATACTTCTGCAAACTCTTTCAGTGTGCTAGAGGGTGTTATTTGTCCTGCGAAGAAATATTTCAAATAAACCCTTGTTTCTGCCAGATGTCTGTGGTTTATTAACCAATAGTGGAATAGGCACATTGACTTAATAAGAGGATATCACTGAGTCACAAATCCTCTCTAATAATTGACAGTACATAAAACCAAAACCAAAGTGTTGTTTGTGCCTTAATCCCATGTTTGAGGCCTTGACTCAGTTGTCTCAGCAGGTTTTAAGATCCAGACATTGCCTGGCCTTTAAAATCTGGCCCTTGTTAATGTCAACCCACACCAACGGGAAGAGTACTGGCTGCTCACTGAAGCACAAGTCTGTACTAGACCAGGATGAGAGAACTGGGTTTTGCAGAAATCATCCAGGAAGCAGTGGCTTTGGCTCTTGGCACGTGGTTTGATTTGGTAACTAGGAATCTGCTCCCTTTGGTAACTTCATTCCCAGATATAAGAAGGAGTAAGCTTCCTGGGGGAAGAGAATTCAGAAGGTGATCTTCCAACGATGAAGGCAGTGGCTGCTGACATTTATCTACCCCAGTGCAATTTATTTTGCCTCAACTTCCCACTTGAAAAGCTGACTCTGTCTCTGTGAATAAAGTGCAGAGTGAGGACTCCTTCCTAAAGAGGCACTACAGCATGTAGGTCACATGGAAGCCAGCCCACTGGTTTCTCAGGGATCCTAGAGGAGAATGGAAAACTTATCACCCTCTTCAAAGACAGAAGTTCCATTCTACAAACACTTCGCTGTGCAACTTTAGAAAATAGTTGGGTCCATAAACTCTCTAGATTCTGGACCAAATAACAGGTTGAACTTAAATCACAAGGCAGTGTACCTGGAAACAAATCTGGCAAATAGCAAGCAGAAGCCTGCAAGACAAGGGGAAGCAGAAATGATGTCATGGGCAGGAGCCTCACAGTCACCATGCATCCTTCCAGTGGGCCTCATTTGCCTGCCTCTGAAAAGCCAGATGCAAATAAATATCAGAGCATGTTCATGAGAGCAAAAGAGGCTACCTCCTGCCCTAAGGCACCTGAGGAGGGAGAACGCAGGTACCTGCTGCATCTTCCCAGGCACTGGACATGAGGTTTAGGGCATTCCCTGAGGGCAGAGCAGAAGTGGATGCCCCTTTGTAGGGTTTCACTCTGGGACCAGATGTTGAACTAAGCAATCTTAAAAAAAGATTCATAGTTTTAATTATGTTCTTGCTTTACAAAGAAAGTAACTGAGCTAATGCTATATCCAGGACAATTCTTGGGAAAAGAGAAAAGATAAATTTCCCTTGTCCTTAAGCAGTCACTGCCTAAACTCTCAATGAAACATTTATTAAAAACATAATACATGGCCAGGTATAGTGGCTCACGCCTGTAATCCTAACACTTTAGGAGACCGAAGCTGGTGGATCACTTGAGACCAGGAGTTCAAGACTAGCCTGGCCAACATGGTGAAACTCTGTCTCTACTAAAAAAAATTAAAAATTAAATTTAGCCAGCCATGGTGTCAGGTGCCTGCAGTCCCAGTGACTCAGGAGGCTGAGATGGGAGAATTGCTTGAACCCGGGAGGTGGAGGTTGCAGTAAGCCCAGATTACGCCTCTGCACTCCAGTCTGGGTGAGGGAGACTCTGACAAAAAAAAAAAAAAAGAACATAATAGATGCTTGGGTATGAAGAAATAATGTATAAATGATCCTGCATTCTAGGGACATTATCATCTAATCATGTTCACAAATAAATGCCATTCATTTGTGCCAGCTGCTATAGCAGCAGAGATAGATACAAGGAAGGCACATAGGGGAGATTCGTACCTTGATGAAGGAGCTCATGGAAGGCTTCATTGGGGAGGAGTCATTTAAATTGACCCTGAAAGGATCAGTCTAAGATATTTACCAGGAGAACACAGAATGAAGTAGGTAGTGTTCCACGAAGAAACAACTCAGGCAAGGTACAGTTTAAAACATCTCAGGTGTTTATAGATCTAGAATAAGTTCAATATGGCTGTAGTGAGTCTAGAGGGGGTGTGCCAATATGTACCTGCACATATGAGGTTTTGTGTGGGCTGCCAGATTGGGACGGCGAAACTCTGCAGGAGTTGGACCTTGCATGGGCCAACATGATGGACCTTACATTAAAGACCTTGTATTCCAAGCTAAGTTATTTGAATTCGATCCTGTAAGTAACAAAGAGTCATGAAGAACTTTGTATTGACCAAACCTGGGCTTTAGAAGTTCGCTAGGATGCCCGCACACTGATCAATGGATTGCAGGAGGCCCAACTTGGCAGCAGAGACCAGTTGGGAAGCCATTCATTCATCTGTGTATTTTAGAGCACTGATGATGTACTAGACATCTTGCAGAGGCACCTTGAGACAGCAGGTGAGTGATTAGGATGGTGATAAGGATTAAGGTGGGAGATTTAGGAGCATCCACGGAATCTCTTGCAGTAGAATGTGAGGAGTGTAGTAGATTTGGGAGATTTCTGTTATCATTCTATATTCTATTTGCGTCCAGAGGCAAGTTCTCTCCCCTCTGTCTCATCCTCATCAAGTAACAATACTTGCTCTCAGGAAAAGTCTAACAAACCCTAACAGTAGTGTGTTATTCCTTCCAGAAACATCTGTCTTGAAGCAGAAGTTAGAAGCCTTGAGTCGTTGGAAGGAAGTCCTGATGGTAAATTTCCAAGACCTGGGTAGGAAGGTGCTCTTTAGTTAGGATCTCCTCCATGTAAGTGGTCATCTGCTCCACCTGTTAGGCCAACACTGGATTCAAGGCAGTGAATAACTAGTGTATTTTAGTGCCCTTACCCCATGAGCCCAGTCTCCCAGGTCCCAGAACTCCTTTCTCGTGCACATACACACATGTAGTAGTCATGCAGGGTCCTTATCCCAAGAAATTTCTTTCCATCGCAGAGTTAAATATTTCTGCCCAGGAATGACAACATGCTTTACAAAGGCAATTCCAGAAATCTTTCAGTTGTCTCATTACAAAGGCAGATCCATGTCAGGTGCTTCCTAAGAAGGCAAACTGCTCTTCTTGGAGTGAAAATGATCTCAGGATTTGAAAATTCTGGTGTGAACTGACTCCTCTTCCTTCTTCTCCACCTCAAAATCTCTCACTGTCATCTCCTTCCTACCAGTGTCTCAGCCCCTCCTAAGTCGAATCCCTTTTTTCGCCTGTTCTCTAGATAGTGGCGTCTACTCCTTCAGGAACTGCTTTTTAAAAACATTTCTCTCATTTCATTTTCTTCTTTTATTTATTTTCATCATTTTTATTTTTCCTATTTTTTATTTTCTCTCTTGCTTTCATCTTCTTCTCCCTCTCCACTGACTCCTTCCATTCCATCTACAATCTTGTCACCCCTGCCCTCCTTTCAAACCTGGCATCTCTCAAGTTCCTATCAAGTCATTCTCCTGCCATTCAACAGAGTTCTGTTCCTCATATATTCCCCATATCCTCATATATTCTCACCATGAGATATCGCTCCCACCCAGCTACAATCCTCCCCACTCCCAGCTCTCCTGAAACCATTTCTTAAAGGTTGTTGATGACTTTCGCATTGACAAATTTAACTACAGTACCAGTGGCCTCTCGTAGGTGAAAACAGCATGGATTTTAAGACATCTGGGATTCGCCATGTACACCATATACAATAGGTGATATTTGTAAAGCATGTAATGGCTCTGTGCCTTTTTGTCGTCTACAAAATGGGCATAATAATGATCCCAACCCTCTTTATCTCACTGAATTGAAATGAGATGTATGTAAGTGAATTCTGTAAATTATAAATTGCACATACTAGTCATTATTATTGTCATGCTCACCCTTTCTAGTAATTAGCTTTGCCGACCACTCACTCCTTCTTGCAGTTCTCAGTCTGAGTTCCCACAGTACAATCCTGGCCTTTTTAATTTCTCTTCATTCTGGTCCTATCCCACAACTTCAGCTGTCCCTTACACATAGATCTCCAGCTCCAGCCTAACACTTCTCTAGGGGTCTTGACTCCAACCCTGACACGTACCAACCCAAAAGGACGAAAACTGAACACATTTTCTTATTTCTCAAGGCTGAGGAGGCTTCTTTGTTTTTCCATTCTCTTGAAGCTACCATGATGCTCCTGCTTAAATATCTTCCAAGATTGGAGACCAAATATTTAATGTTCTCTAAATTTTCATTAAGTTTAAGCAGTTAAATAACCTACACCAGTGTATCAGTTATCTATTGCTGTGTATCAAATGACCCAAAAACTTAAGGTTTAATTAAATAACTATCTATTTAGTTCACTTCTATATGTCCTTCTTTCTTCTTCTGCACTCATCTGGACTCACAGGTGCTTCTGTGATCCATTGCTGGTCAGCTAGGTAGCTATACTTCTGGGGTTGCTGGACTATTGGCTGGAGAAAGGGAGGTACGAGGCCACATGTCTGTCATAATCCAGCAGGCTAGCTCAGGGTATCATTCACAGGGTAGCTCAGGATTTCAAGAGCAGCCAGAGAGTGAGTACTGATAGTCAAGTATTCTTCAAGTCTCTGCCCGTGACCTGTTTGTTCCTGTCTCATTGGCTAAAGCAAATTATAAACTCAGAGTCAGTGTTGAAAGGGTACTGTCAAGGGGCATAGATAAAAGAAAGAGAAACAATATTGCAGATATTTTTGCAACAACTACAATTAGTCAAACTGGACATCTAATCCACATGAGTTTCTAATCCACGTGATTTTTCTGGAGTGAAGTCTCCATGGAAAACCTGCCCTGAGCATTCACTAAGAAGCTGCATTAAAAGTCTCTGTATTATTCAGCGTTCTCCAGAGAAACAGAACAAACAAGATATATCATATATATATATATATATATATATATATATATATATATATAATTTATTACGAAGAATTGGCTCATGCAATTATGGAGGCTAACTTCCATAATCTGCTGCCTGCAAGCTGGAGACCCAGGAAAGCTAGTGGTGTAGTTCTAAGAATCAGAGGCTGATGGTGTAAGTCATAGTCAACAGCAGGAAAAGACTAATAGCTCAGCTCTAGTAGTCAGGCAGAGAGAGTGAATTCCCTCTTCCTTGGTCTTTTTGTTCTTTTCAAGTTATCAGTGGCTTGACTGATGCCCACCCACATCAGAAAGGGCAATCTGCTTTACTCAGTCCACCACTTCAAATGCTAACCTCATCCAGAAACACCCTCACAGACACTAGAAATAATGTTTAATCTGGGTACTCCACGTCCCAGTCAAACTGACACACAAAATTAACTATCACAGGCTCTAATACATGTTAATCAGCCCTTGCTTGCCCAGCTCTTTCTGAAATGTTTGCTGGAGAAGTAGTATGATGGCTTGCTCGACATTCTGATTGTCATGAAATACTAACAGTCATTTCCTGGCATTCTCTCATTGCATGTTATAAAAGGCAGACACCACACAAGCCAGACACAAAGCCTCAGGGACATACAGCAGGTCTCTCATCAAGGTTATTATCTCTAAACACAGACTCAGCCCAGCACTCAGCCCAGCCCAAAGTCAGCAAAAAGCCCCAGGGTTACTACAAAAGCCATGTAGATCTCACTGCCCAAGGACCTGGCCAGGCCACAGCTCATGAATCAATTACACAGGTATTGTTTTGTTGTGTTCCTTGGAGGCCCACACTCTGTGAAAGTTAGAGTTTGGGGGAAGAGGATGGTGAGCAAGGCCAAGCACACAAGGAGAATTTGGTTCATGTTCTCAGACATCTCATCTCAGCAGTGTTGGAAACACGAGGGAAGCAAGATCACTGACCCATCACTGTTGGAGCCACTGCTAATAGTTACGATGCCACTGAGAGCTGTTGTGGGCATGTAGGAATGAGAATGCTCTTGGTAAGCCAGAGTTCCCAAGGAAGGCATCAGGAAAAAGGCAGGATTTGAAATCAGTCTCGAAAGAAGAGGAGAGAGGTTTCCAGGCTTGGATAAGAGCATAAAAACAAAGATGAGTGTGGTGAAGAATAGTAAAGTCTTCACTGGCAGGGAGAGCAGTAGGAGATCAAGCTGTATAAATAATATAGAACCAGATATGGCAGCTTATGTGATAGGATCTTAATTTAACAAGGAATCAAACTGCTTATGATCTTGATGAGAATGAGGAATGTGTCCTATGAAGATTAATTTGGTGACAATGAATTACAGGAAAAAGAAATGAAAGCAGGGATACTAGTTAGGAAACTATGAGAGCAATCTAGGAGTGGTCCAGATAAGTTAGAACAGAGACCAGAGGGAGCAAGGGGCATATCTCAGAGACACTTTAGAAGAAAGACTTAAATGTCCACTTTATATTAAGCTATATCCCACAGTTCAATTCCGTTCTCTTGTGGACTGGGAACAACTTGCCAAGAGGGTAACTATTTCAATGTAGAAAACCAAGGCAGATAAATTCATACTCTCCAACTGAAAAACTGGGGGATTTTTTTTTCTGATGGACTATTTGGGAGAAAATTCTTCATTTTTCCCTTTCTACACATTTAAATGCAGCTCACAGATTATTATGAGGTTGAGATGAAAACGTAATGTTTTTAACACCTAATCTTGTAGTCAGTTGAGATATGGTTGTGTTCAATCCCAGCCTAACAGGTAATAACAAGCAATCTTTAAATATCAGTACCTCACTCAACATTCATGACAACTATGTAAAGTTAGTATTAGTATTATGTGAATCAGTATTATTTCTATTTTATTTAGAGAGGGTAAACTACTTTCTAAGATCATTTAGTAAGAAATAGAACAGGAATTTGAATTCAGGTCTTTTGACTTCAAAGCCCATGCTCTTTCCCCACATCACTGAATTTTCAGTCCAACACTGCAAAGCAGAGGTTTGTTCTCTTCAAAGAATCGGAATTAAAGGATCAGAATTTTAGGTGTTTGTTCTCTTTAAAGGATCAGAATTTTAGGATATAGGCTGATGAGTCTTGACATTCCCTTAATGTAACAAGTTAAGTCTTTATTTAAGAGACAGAACAACCTGTGACTTTCTTCCATTGGTGGGCTAGACAGATAATAAAAATGATAGCAAAGGTTATTAAAATTTATATGGAGACTAGCACAGATTGGAATAACTACAAAGTGAATTCTTTAAGCTGCTATAGAAAGGTGGTGAAATAGCACAATATAAAAAAAAAAACTATTCTTTAGCTTCAGATGCCTAAATATGCCATCAAAAGACTGCTCAATTCTCAAATGCCTGTATTTTCTGACTCCTCTAAACCTATTCTTAATGCAAAATATCAAAGTCAGCGGGATAGTAGGTGTCCCAAAATGTCTTAATTCAGAGAATTAGTGTTAACTGAGCCTGATTAGCTCCATTTATCTCTAATTAATTACCTTTATCTAATTAGACACTTTGTTTCCAGTAGACATGGAGTCAAGTAGACTAGATTATTAGTGTAGTCATTGTGCCTTTACAAAATCCTGAAATTAATGAAACGTGCAAAAGAATCTGCAGTTCTAATTGCACAGGTGTTGCCTTATGGCAAAGCTTTATCATCTGATTACACCAAGGGGTTATTAGTGACTTTTTATATAGAGGATGAGCCTATGAAATGTACCTTAGCAACAGCTCATTAGTTTAGGGTTGTTACTGTATTATTTATTACAGTCAGCCTTCCCCATTATCTAGATTGATTCATGGACCTATATATTTTTCCTCTCCTCTGTGCAGAAAAAATAAAATAAACCATCGTTATGAAGAGTCCAGATGCAATGTGAAAAAATGCAAAATGTGTTCATCGGCTACAATTTGACTCTTTAAAACAGAAAGCTCTAAAGTAAGATGAGATCAGAATCAAATTTATGGTTATTTTCCATGGGAAAAGAACCAATTTAAAATTACTGAGGAGTATGGAATGATTCATACACGTGATCCAAAAAAATATGTGGCTGCCCTAATATCTTCACATAACTGAACTGGCATACCAAGGTATATGGAAGACAAAAACAAAATATTTTTATGCTAAAATATCTCTATTTATTTTTACTCATATCTTCCCAAAATGTATTGATAAAACACAATCTCTATATCAGTCCATCCACAACATTTATTTAAAAATCCATCTCATGTTTTACTTTTGGCATTTTTTTCTTAAGGATGTGTTACCAGATGGAGAAAACTAACAAATTATACGATCTAGCTTCACTGAAGAAGCAAGATTTCAATGCCTACTTAGAAAAATGAAAAGTGCTTTTTCATGGCAAGGTTAGATATCTGCAAAAGACTGAAATAGCTCAACCTTTATATTTTATATTTTTTTCCTTGGAACTACTTGAAGAAGCACTGTTTTTCACAATCATAATAGAGTAATTAAACAGCTAGAAGCAAATTTAGCCACAATCCTATTCCAACATACACACGTTTATTACAACACAGTAATTCCTTTAAATAATTTGTCAGCATAAATATGTCAAATGGGTTTTAAAATCATTTCTCTCCCTGCTCCCCAACAAAAAGAAGTCCTCTGGTGCTATGAGCTATATATTGCTGTTCACTTATTGCTGAATCCAAACTAGTGAAATGATAATGGGTAACTATCATATAGAACATGACAACTAATTTGAGTGGTAATAATGAATATTTAATGATCTTCCTTTCATGCATGAACATATAACTTTTCATTTATGCCTTACCAAAATTATAACCATTAATCTAGAATTTATAGTTGCAACTGAGAATAATAGCCAGGAATTATAGATTATGGCCAAGTCAGAATATTGTATATTCTGTATGAATACAAACACAGGGGAATGTAGGAAGCCCCAGACTCCTGTTTTCATTCGATCCAAGTCCTCTCTTTGAAATGTATGGAAGTTGTGTGATAAGTAGACATTTGAATCCAGACATGAAGATGCTATTATTTCTATCAATAAATAAGTACAATAGCCAAGGTCATTTTCACTCTTTACTAGCCCATACTTTGTAAACAAAAATAACATGCATATAAAAATGTGTCCCCTATAGGGGTAATATTATTAGAATGCTCTATTTAAATCAAGAAAAGAGTGAACATCAAATTTGTCACAAATGC
>PVKP010018549.1:0-27500 GCA_004027715.1 Plecturocebus donacophilus | reverse complement strand
AGGCTGGGAGGGGCAAGCCAATGGGCCTGGCCGGGAGAGGACCCTCCAGCTCGGGCGAGTGGCTTCGGGGCAGGCGAGGGAGCAACCCCCAAACCCCGAGCCCCAGGAACCGGGGAGGAGGCGCGGTTCTCGTCCCGGAGGCATTTCGTCAGAAATGTTAGGGGAAGGTGCCTGAGGGAGGGCCCCTGGTCGCAGCGGAGACGCCCCATCCCCTCCCACCTCAGGGCCTCAGCGCTGGGGTCAGGCTACAAACCACCTCGTCTTCTGCCCGAGCGAGACCCAGGGGAGTGAAAGTGGAGGCTTCTGCGCCCCCGGGGCAGAGTCGCGGGCCTCCACGGGGGAAAACGGGAGGGAAGGGCTGTGTCCCTGTCCCTATTCCACCCATTTCCCGGTTATCTACCTCAGAGTTAGCCAGCGGCCCGCCAGCGCTCGGCCAACTTTGAGGGCAAAGGGAACCCACCCAGGCCCGGCAGGGCGCGTCTTCCAGCGAGACCAGCTTCCGGGGTCCACGGCCGCAGGGGGGAGTCGCCTCCCCGCGCAAGGCTGGCTGCCCTCCCGGCACGGGCAATGTCTGCGGCCCGGGGCCACGGAGGTCGCCGCCCAGCCAGCCCCACCGGTTTGTTCCGCTTTCGCCCCCAAACCGGCTTGGCAGGGTGGATGGCACCCAGGCCGGGATCCTGAACGCCCAGTGGGGCTGGTATCGCCTCCTCTCCCATGACCAAACAGCGTCCCAAAACCGCTGTCGCGTCCCCTTGGTGTCTGGGTGGGAGTGGGAGAAGGCAGTCCAGGAAGACGATACTCGTCTTCGGGCAAAAGCTGACTGAGCGGAAGTGGGAGAGACCCGGATTGGATACCAACTACCCGCAGGCCTCCCCATCACCCCGGGCCCCCTCACTGTTGGGAAATGGGCCGGCAGGGTGCCCTCTAGAAATCTAAATCCCCCGTCCTCACTGGTGCCTGGAGTAGTCCTTTGGCCGTGCAGTAAACTAATTTTGCTTCCTTCCTTCTCTTCCTTCCCTCCTAAGAAAAACTCCGTGTTTTCTCCAGATCTTATGTAAGGCTTAACCCAGTTGTTCTGACCTAAAATGAAAACATATCCCTTAACAGTGTTCCTAGACAAGGGTAACTATAGAAATTCTGCCTGGAAATAAGACCCTTTAGACTGAGGCTGTTAACTATACAAGTTATTTTCCTGCTACTTCCTTCTGGAACAAGAGGAAAATCCCCCAGTAGAAGCCTGAAGTGACCCAAACTATTACTTCAATGCTGTTTAGTGAGAGGGAGAACAATAACAACAACAACAAATCTTCAAACCCCCAATTTTAAATTTTCTGATAACCGAACACCTTGGCATTTTTAAGATCTAGGTGGCATTTTATTGATAAGAATTGTAATTGATAACCAAATTTTACAAGTTCATTTCACCTTAACTATCAATTGAGTTCATTTTTCTTAACCAAACAAACCATTTCCTTAAGATCATTTAAAACTGAATTTCTTTCCAGCACACACCATATAGTTGATCATCCCTGTCTTGTTAAGGGACACCTAAAAAACAAATACTATTACATATGTATGCATATTACAATCATGAGGCAGTATTGCAAATTAGCACTTTAGTCAACTATCTTAAGTTAAATATTTTCTTCTAAGGTGAGAGGAGTTTTGTTTTCATAAAAGTGATTAACAAATTATGTTCTTACCTACAGATAGCTTTTCTGGGATTAAGTTCATTTTCAGTGAAATAAGCACGGGCTGAGGCTGCTTGGTGGCAGTGAGACTGTGGTGGAAAAGAGACAGTATTGTCAATGTATGTAATTTTCACCCTGAACATGGTGTGTTTTTTAATTTTCAATCCTCATCCTACCTTTGCCAAGACTTCCACCTCTGCAATGGAGGGATATATGTACAGGGTTTGTCGTTCTGAAACAGCACACAACTCTGTGCTGCAAATGGCTCTCATCTAAGGTCTGGGAAAACCTGGGTGCCTGGGGCGCTCCCTTGATTGCCGGCAATTCTGTGGTTCAGAGCCTCAGCCAACTTGAGCCCCACAGAGGAGTTCCGCAGGTGTCTTCCACTCTGGTGTGGACGGCAACATTCCTGGCAGAGGCTTGTGAGTTAGACAGTACCCTCTGGCATAGCACAAGAGCACGGAGTATGAAACTGTCCCAATTGTAGTAGTGATAGCCCCATCCTCCTGGACAAAGGAAGAAGCAAACGTCACAGATTTATTTCTCCTACACAAAACCAAATGGTGAGGTTTTTACTTCCTTTCACTTTATTAAAACAATTAACATAGAAATTCAATACAAAATGTGTGTATCAAATTTAAAGACATAGAAACTCAATTTTAAAAATTGAGTACACATCACATTTCACCTACAACACACACCAGAATTTCCCTGTGGCAAGCGAATTCACTGAAGACCTGCAGTGCATCACATCACAACGTGGAAAACACAAATGTGACTTTCTTTTAGTCTAATTGCATATTATAGGAAATGTGGTTTCAAGTCAGTGTGATTTACTTGTAAATCTTGCCTTATATGTCCATACCTGCCTATGTGCAACCCAGCCTATCAGATTTTGTTTCTGGGCCTGGTGAGGTGTGTCTCACGCCTGTAATCCCAGCACTTTGGGAGGCCGAGAAGCAGGTGGATCACCTGAGGTCAGGAGTTTGAGACTAGCCTGGTCAAAATGGTGAAACCCTGTCTCTACTAAAAATACAAAATTAACTGAGTATGGTGGTGCATGCCTGTAATCCCAGCTACTTGGGAGGCTGAGGCAGGAGAATCGCTTGAACCTGGGGGACAGAGGTTGTGGTGAGCCAAGCTCGCACCACTGCACTCCAGCCTGGGCAACAAGGGCAAAACCATCTCAACCACAACAAAAGATTCCGTTTCTAAAATTAAGAAGAAAAAAGTTTTCCCTTAGTTATCCATTTTTTTTCTCACCATGAGCTTTGGGTGAGCTGTTTTTCTGCTGTCCTAAAAGTTTTTCCCAAGTCTCTGTAGGGCCAGGAAATTAACACAAATTTGGCCTGAGATGCTAATGGAAAACTCTGCTTGGGACCTGCCTACAGACCACATTTCCCACATTGAAACTAACACGCTTCTGCTACACATTCCGCTGCAGCTCTTTGGGTAGAGCGAAGAATTCTGTGGAACAGGGGTTGGGGTAGTGGGGATGAGGGGTGGGGAGATCATCAATACATAACAGATACATAACAAGAGACAACAAGAAAGAATGCAGAACCAGAGGAACTGTAACCTACTCACAGGGTCTGTTCCCAATGTTTAGAGAGAGCTTCCTCCAGCTCCTTCTCAAGTCCTTACACTAGGGAGCAGGTCCACAAAGCTCATACCTATTTTCCAGAGAGCACAAAGGCTCAGGACATCATTCAGATTCTGGTGACCTGCAACTAATATCAGTCCTTTATGGAATGGGAAGTTCTGTCCTGACCCTGGAAACAAAATAGAACTGTAGTCTCCTAAGCAAGCAGTCACTGCCTCCAAACCTCTGGGCCCTGAATCTTGAAGGAGAAGCTTCCAAATTTCACCAAGATGGTTCAGCAGGCTGGGCACGATGGCTCACATCTGTTAATTCCAGCACATTGGGAGGCAGAGGTGGGCAGATCACTTGAGGTCAGGAGTTCAAGACCTGCCAGTCCAACATAGGGAAACCCAGTCTCTACTAAAAATACAAAAATTCGCTGGGTGTGTCGAGGTGGGCAACTGTAATCCCAGCTGCTCAGGAGGCTGAGGCATGAGAATCCCGTGAACCTGGGATATGGAGGTTGCAGTGAGCCGATATCCTGCCACTGCACTCCAGCCTGGGCCACAGAGCGAGACCATGTTTCAAAAAAAAAAAAAAAACTGAAAGTGGCTCAATCTGAGCAAAAGGGATCCTGGTGCTGAGCATGGGTTTGTGGGAGGAGGGGGGATAGTGGTCAGGAATTGATTGTATCTGCAGGCTGTAACCTATACAGGTGAGATTCGATGACTAAGAACACTTCCTGGGGTTTCTCCCACAAGTTTTGGCAACCTCTTAAGGCCCCTTTCCCTAGGTTTTGGAATTTCATATAAAGCTGGGAACTTTGCCCCGCCCTCCGACATCTTCTTTTTCTATGGGAGAGGAGAAATCTCTAGCTAGGGGAAGTTAACCTTTATTTTAAAGTACGTGAACAATCCCCATCTCCTTGAAAGGCCTGAAGAGAAATTCAGAAGAGTGGTATTTTCCTGCTTTCTGAGCATACCACCTACCAATTTACCCAGGGTGCTGCAGTGGAGGTGGCCAAACAGCACCTAAGATAAGAGAAAGGAAAAACAATCCTGCAACAGAAGTTGAACAAACAGTATTATTCCAGCCTCTCCTTCCCTATGCTGGCCCTCTCCCTCTGACTCCAAGAATAAGTCACCAGAGTCCCCTAGAAGATTATTGAGTTTCTGCTCTTAAACGCCTCTTTTTCCAAGGAGGAAAGAGGTCTGTTTTCTAATGTTGGGGCCTCAGATACTCTGTGATTGCAACTTAATTTTGTCGTTGCTTCTTTTCAAAGATTATTTGGAATGAATTGTTTCTTTTGTTTACTATCCAACAAACGACCTCTGCTAATCTTATATTTTATCTCCCTAACATATGGAAAAGCTATTTATTCTAGCCAATCACAATAAAGTGAAGAAAACCCCATTTTATGGAAAGGTATATATCACTAGTCTGTTGATCATTAAAGATATGATTACCAGTGAAAACCCTCTGAAGGTGGCACATTTATGCTTCCAGGAACAGATGGGGACACGCATTTTCCTTGCAAATACTTTTGAAATTGCTCTACTGGTAGCAGTATAAAAATGATATACAGATGCCAGGGCCGGCATAGCCAGGATGAGTGCGCCAGATTTACACAGTAAAGCCTTCACACGCAGGCTGTCAGTTTTGATTGATCTCTACTATACCTCAAGAACTTGTTGACTAGGTAGGGAAACAGTGCAAATAATTCACTGCAGCAAGTCAGATAATTCACACAACCAATCGGTCTGCTTCACTTTCTGGCTGTGACATACGAGCCTCCCCTACAAAGATGTATCATTTTCCAGCTTGAGCAATATTCAATGTCAGGGAAGAAAAGGTATTAAAGCCACACAAAAGGAGTCCGACTATCGCAGAACGAGAAGTTATTTTGGTAATGGGGGCCAGATCCCGCTCTACTCCAAGTCCTACCAGAGCTTTCAGACCCAATTGTCATTATCATATTGATTTAAAATAAAGTTCATCATAGTGCAATTTTAGGTTTAACGCCAACAGATCGGGAAAGAGCAAAGAATTATCCCACAAAAGCACAACATTCTTACCGCAGGGACGTTTCCCTGTTCCAGTTCATTGATGGAGTTGATTAAGTTTAAATGAAGCAGACACTGGATAAAAGTAAGGGTATTGACCACTGGGCACCGAGATCCGTGCTTGAAAGGACCTGATACATGCAGAAAAGCAAGATTTGCTAAATGCTCTAATCTTCAATCAAATCTTACATCAATACAGACAAAGTTTGGTAATGAGAGATTCAATGAAGCATGTGGGAGAAAGAATTAATCCTCTTGGTCTAAACTGGCTTCAACTTTGAAGCTTGCTCCGAAGGAAAGACAGTTATCTAAATGCTAAATAAGAAACTTATTGTACTTTTCATGGCATGCTAATCTTTTGTCTATTTCATCTCTATTATGTGTATGCTCATAGATTGCAGTTGTCATGGTGATGATATCTAGCCATGCTCGGGGGATGGTGGTGAGAAGCCGGCGCGGAGGTGGAAAAGACCCCCACGCAATCCACAGTACAAGAAAAGGAAAAAGAGAGAGAGAGAAAGAGAGAGGGGGAGACAAGTAGGTGGGGACTGGACCCCTCCTGGGCTCTTCCTGCCAGGCCCACACTCTGCTCGCGTCAGGGTCCTAAGGAGGGCTGTACTCAGAACAGCGGAACAGCGTGGTGCCTCGACCTCAGCGAGGTGAGCAGCACTCGGTAGCAGTAGTGGAAGAACGCATTGGGCAGCGGTCAGACCTCAAACCTCCCCTTAAAGGTTCCCAGCTTTTAGTTGATAGGCTCCTCCCTCCCCATAGTGTCCCCTTACCCTCACGGCTGCAGGATAGAAAGGACTGTTGGAGAGGGGACTGAGAGAAGAAAGGGCTCGAACACTTCACTCGTGGACAGGTTCTGCCTGGCTGTGTTGGAGGCAGGAAGGTGAATCTTCTGATCCTGACTGCTACAGGGGGATGAATACTGAGAAGAGCAGCCCACGCAGCCCTGGCAGGAGGTGGAAGTTACAGGGTCACCCAGGGCCCTGGCGACCAAAGGTGACCCTGGGCCCTTTATGTGTTTTACAAAAGTTGCCAAATTAAGACGGGATTATAACTGTTCGAGTCCTTGTCAGGGCTGAAAGGTTGGGAGCCTCAAATATGCCCCAGCAGTGTTGATGAAAAGCTTAAAAAGTAATAAAAGGGAGAAAAGAGCGAGGAAAGTAACATGTATAACTCTTATTAAAGAGAAGAGCCACAGAGAGGTTGTGAACTTGAATCACTGTTTGAACTTTAATTTGTTCATTAACAGGATTTGCCCCTCACTGTGAATGTTATTACTTCTCTTTGCCACTCAGCAACAACTCGGCATAATGAAAGAGTCTGGCAAAAAGTTAAATGCCTGGTAATTAATTCATTTAATTGAAAAAAGGGGGAAGAGAGAAAGAGAGGTCCCAACGAAAAAGCGGAAGGCAGAGAGGCTGGAGGAGGGGACAAGGCTAAAATCTGCATGGAGGCCCTCTCCAAGGCCCACCACCTGTGGGCAAGAGGAGGCTTGGTCTCTGATGAGGTCTCTTCAGCAAAATTAATGCCAGCAGCCCCCTGAAGACCCTCTTCCCAATGACATCTGCCACTGTTCCAAACACCCTGTCCAGGCTTTCAGCCAGGGGTTAGTTTGAATGATCTGTTAGGGTGGCAGTGGATACCAGAAATCCAAAAACAACAGATATTCATAAACTCTTTCATTAAAAAGTGAAGAGCTGTCATTTGCTTTCTCCTGTCCCTTCCTTCCCTTCAATCAGGTTTCTTACACAGTCTTCTGTTTTTAGGCTGGAGTGAAAAGGACTGTCAGTAACCTGATTTAATCTGCATGTTTGCATCTTAATCAGCCTTATAACATCACGCTTTCTTTCCTTCCCCCACCCCAGCAGATGATTTAAATAAACTCAGGAGATGAGAAATGAAATGAACACTCCTTGCTCCTGCTCAAAGCACTAGGACTAAGCTAGCTGGCTTTGCCTCTAACCTCACAGGGCCTACCTTTTCTTTGTCACTTATCTTCTGTGTTTGTCAACCACTGCACACAATCTTCTTTCATGTACATCTTCCTTCCAAGGGAAGCAATGCACTATTCAGGCACCCCAGAGTTATTGGCACGATGTTGTCCTTGCAGCCAAATAAGAGAACAGCAAAGTTCAGGAAATCAAAGGTAGGTCAGTTATCCTTTCCTATTTAATAAGTTTAAGGCTTACCACAGTTAGGATTTCCAAACATTTTAAAAACTAGTATCCATATACATAATCAGTGTGATTTTCTTTAGAAATACAATTATCTACCATGTATTATCCCATTACAAAATGACTAAGGACAGAAAAAAAGAGAAAGGTAGAAAATGGGAGGCATTATAAATTAATTTCTAGTATCCAAACTATTTCCTAGGTTTGTTTTTTAATTAACTCACTTCTAAACCCCAGAAGAGAACAGAATTTCACTATCACCAAATAAATAACATAATCAACATTACTATTTTGCTGGCAGCATCTTCACCCTTTGTCCCAATGCCTCTTACTATTACAATTCTAACTGCAAACTCCATACAGCGATAAATGGTCTGTACTTGTGTCTTCCTGAAAACCAGTGGTTGGGACACACTCGATCTGTATTAATAATAGGAAGGGGTAAGAGGCTTTTAAAAGGGGCTATAAGTTGAAGCAAATTCTAGGGCTTATTTTGCATCAGAGTTACTTCTCACCTTTTATTGTCCCTGGATACTGAGTGAACTCTCTTTTCGAAAGTTGTGTCTCTCCTAGTTTTATTCTGGACAATTAATACTACTAGGAGTCTACAAACAAAACAAACAATAAAGCTCCCCCCTACTCCATACTGAGCCCTAAACCGCTTTATAAAATAACTTTAAAAAGACCATATCGACCAGGTCTACTAATCCTTCCATTATCCTAATCTAGACCCTGATCACTTTACACACAAACGAGTGAGCTTCTTCCTTCCTCCAATACAGTCTTCAGAGTGTCTTAAGATTAACTATCCTAAACTCCTGCTTTGCCTTGGTAGTTCTGATTGCCTGTAACAGCTCCAGCTTCTTAAATTGGCCTTCAAGCCTCCTTCCTACCCTCCCCATAGGCATTAATTAGCTGTTCCTGATTTGTTTTCCACTACTTGCCTACACAAGGCAAGATAGCTCTTCAGGCAGACAGCTCTCTCTTTGTCCCCTGAAAACATCATGTGAATTGTCTTTATTTTACTGAAGATGCCAGGCACCATGTTAGGCATTACAAATATTACCTTATTTAACCCCTTCAATTTAAGAGATGAGGATAATTATACCCATTTTAAGGCTGTGGAAGGCTAAAGAAGTTAAGGTGCCTGTTCAACTGAGGTCTCACAGCAGCACTAGAATTCTTCCATCTGGCTCAAAAGCTGGTATACTTTCCACTCTGGTATACTCTCACCTCTGCTGTACGTGTGCTGTGTGTTCTGATCCCTCCTTCCCCTTGCCACCTCGGATGATTTCTCAGTTTCACTCTATATATCTGACTCCTGTCCAGCCTGCAAATCCAGAGAGAAATTCCCACCTTTGTCTTGAAACCTTTCAACCATCAACCTAGTCCTTGGCAGATTGCTGAATTTACCATCTGCAGCACTCACTTGGTGCTCCCATTTTCTGCCTTGTAAGTTTTATTTTTATTCAGTCCCTTCCAACCAGACCGAAAGCTCCTTGAAGATGAGAATTTGCCTTATATTTTTTTATATTCCTCCCTGACTCTCTAGTGCCTAATATTACAACTCCCATTTGTCATACACTCACCTCATGCACACTAATCCTTAGAAGTGAGCACTGTTATTACTGCCGTTTCACAGAAAAAGAAACTGAGACTCAGAAAGATGAAGAAATTTGCCCAATCCACTAAGCTTATAAGCAGATCTGATATCCAAACACATACTGCCTGAATCAAATGCCTCTTTTCCTTAGCCACTGCATTGTCCTGGCTCACATTCATGGTGCCTCACACAATGTGAACATATGAAGTGTCCCTGTGTGGAGGATATTAAACAAGCTTCCAGAAAACGTCCCTCTAACATGACTTCAGAGAAGGAGCATTGTTTTCACTCTTCAGGAGGTGAAATCCTACAACTCAACAGAAGAAAGGACGAGCATACACCACTGAGGACACCCACATCTACTTGCACCTCTTCTCTAGGAGCCATGGCTCATGTTGGTGGGAGCCAATGATGCTGTCTATATATGTACAGGAGTTTCTGTGAGGTAGAGAGGCAAACTGCCCTTCCCCCTTAATCCTCTGTACCTTTTAAATACACAGAGGAAAGAAGGAGAATATTAAACCGTTAATTTCTTTTAATGGTCTGCAGGGTAGTGGTGGAGGGGGAAGGGGTCCTGCTGTGTCTTCAACAGAAATGAATTGCTACTGTGGGAAGAATAACAATTGTTTTTTTTTTTTTTAAAAAAAATGTTCACAGCTGACCGATTAAGGCAATCTGTAGAACTCAAACCAGCTTCTTCTTCTCCTCTAAGACATGAACATGGCAATGGGGATTAATGAAATCTCTAAGAAAAGAAAGACCATTGGGAATACAATAATCAAGGCCTAGGAGTCTGGTCAATTTTCTCCACAAGGAAAGATTGTCCTTTCAGTGCCACTGCTGTAGATTTGAGCTTGATAGAATAAAGGGGGCTATCCTAAAGGTTACTTTATGTACAACAGGTCTTCAGGAAGTGTAAAAACAAAATCTCTTGCAATGGCAACAGGGTACTTCCTATGAATTTGAAAAAGGAGGAATAATGACTATATTATCCATTTATCTCTAGTACCCATGCTAAAACTGTTCTATTCTCCCAAGTTCCCATGAGTGGGTTTCTATCTTTCTTTATATTTTTGGTTCAAATATCTGGACAACTCAAGGGCTACAAGTGTTACCTTCACCTGTTAAACCTACACTGTAGCACACAAAATCCTGCACATGCACAGCAAGTGTTTAATTGACTTCATCTGAGATGAGGTACAAACTACCCTACCAAGTAGACTAGTAGATATTACTATTATATACATTTTGCCTATGAGAAAAACTAAAATTTGCCTCAAGGAGCATAATTGGCACATTATAAACCTAGTTCCCACTCCTGGTCCAGGACCCTTTCTACCACTTTTCAATTCTCATGGCAATTCTCCACCTTTTCTGTACTCTGGATCAACACGTGAATTTTGTAATCTAAAGACAGGAACCTCTCTCTTTGAAAGAGATGGACTTCAAACTATACCCACCAGACTATTACAACTACCTGGACCACACAGAGAACTATCCTGTTCCCACTCCTGAAGCTATAAACACCATAGACAAAATTTAACATTTAGACTCAAATTTAAAAATATTTGGATGAACTCTTAAATCTGTAGAAGATGGGCAGTCATGTCATGGTGTGGTGGCTCATGCCTGTAATCCCAGCACTTTGGAAGGCTGGGGCGGATGTATTGCTTGAGCTCAGGAGTTCAAGATCAGCCTGCACAACATGGCAAAACCCTGCCTCTACCAAAAATACAAAAAATTAGCCAGGCATGGTAGCACATGCCTGTGGTCCCAGCTACTCGGAGGGCCAAGGTAGGAGGATGGCTTGAGTCTGGGAGGCGGAGATTACAGTGAGCTGAGATCACATCACTGCAGCACTTCCAGTCTGGGTGACAGAGTGAGACCCTATCTCCAAAAACAGAAGAAGATGGCCAGTCATGATGGTTAGGTTACCCATTTCAAAAGGAAGGCTAAAATCACTGTTACTTGTTTTTCTGCAATTATTATTTATGGATGGTTTGTTAGATAACTGATACACCCTTGTACTCCTAATACAATCTTTTTTTTTTTAGATGGAGTCTTCCTCTGTCGCCCAGGCTGGAGTGCAGTGGCCTGATCTTGGCTCACTGAACCCTCCACCTCCTGGGTTCAAGCAATTCTATCTCAGCCTCCCGTGTAGCTAGGATTACAGACGTGTGTCACCACACCCAGCTAATTTGTGTATTTTTCGTAGAGATGGGGTTTCACCATGTTGGTCAGGCTGGTCTTGAACTCCCGACCTCAGGTGATCCACTGGCCTCCGCCTCCCAAAGTGCTGGGATTACAGGCGTGAGCCACCGTGCCTGGCACCTAATGTAAATTTTAAGAGTTATTCTGTCTACCTAATAGACAAGCAGTCCAGTATCTTTCCCCAGGAAAGATCTAGAATTGGATCTGTCCACCTTGTTCACTGACCTTTTAATTAGGTGTATAATCCTGGTATCCAGGGCCCAGCAGGTTTTCCCTTCCCCAATGTCTGGACAATACCCAAGTTCATCAAAGTAGAAACAGGACTCAGTTCCAGACTTTACACATGGCTGAAATAAGGATATTCTTTTTGTCCCAGCTCAATGTTGGCTAATCTCCATATGCAATCTAACTCTGGAGTGAAAGAGGGGAATGACTACTTGTTGCTTTGGGATTTGCTGCCCTATTTCTTTGTCTGCTGGCTGACCTTCCCTATGTAAGAGCATCGGCATTTGCAACATTGGATTTAAGGAGGAAAGCACTTTCATCTTTGTCCATTGGCCTTGATCTCTCCTGATCATTATGGTCTGGATTCTTGCTAATCACTAATGATCCCTTGCCCTTCTATATAATACTAAAGGTATTAGACTTGAACTGTTAGGAAAATTCCTACTCAGCTAATTATATTCTTCCTGCTTTTCTTGGTTTTCCATATAGTCTCAGTCAGAATTGAATTTGAATTATTTCCTAAAATTTTACATTGTTTGCTGTTTTGTGGAAAGCAATGGTAAGTTGTTGCCTCAGATGAATACAACTAATTATAATTCAAAAGCTGCATGACTTACCTCTTTCTTCCCCCTCCCTCTCTTTTCTCTTTTTCTTGGATGACATTCTATACCATCGCCCACATTCTGGACTTATATATTATAATAAGAGCTTAAATTTACGGGGCTAGGAGTTTCATGATTCTGTATAGTAGATAGAATATTATTGACTTAAAACAATATGGTGATTCCACTACAAATATACTTCTGAGTCTGTATTTATAATCAACTACTAAAAATGACAACTGTTTTATCTCACAGGTTAGACCTCACCTGTAGGCTAAGAGAAGGTAAATTTTTTGTAATAAGCAAAAGCCTTGCTCACTAAATAGAACTTCTTAAATGAGTATGATTCTTTTTTTTTTTTTTTTTTTTTGAGATGGAGTCTCTATCTGTCGCCCAGGCTGGAGTGCAGTGGCATGATCTCGGCTCACCACAACCTCTGACTCCTGGGTTCAAGTGATTCTCCTGCCTCAGCCTCAGCCTCCTGAGTAGCTGGGATTACAGGCATGTGCCACCATGCTCAGCTAATTTTTGTATTTTTAGCAGAGACAGGATTTCACCATGTTGGTCAGACTGGTCTCGAACTCCTGACCTCGTGATCCGCCTGCCTCGTCGGTCTCCCAAAGTGCTGGGATTACAGGCGTGAGCCATAGTGCCCGGTTCAATGAGTATGATTCTTTAGTACAAGAAATGTGGACTGCCAATCCTGTGGAATTATATAGGGCAACTCTAATTTTAGCCATGACATCTTGAATGTTTCCCACCTAATTTCGTATTCTAGGACTTAGCTTTTCAAATCATACCAAATTTATGCACTCAAAAATTTAGAATCAACCAAACTGTTGACAATATAATTCTTTGAAGTAACATGTCTTTATCATGCATACCAACACACTACACATGTATATATATGACTATTAAGTTTGTAGTTCATTGACAATCAAAGAGAATATATAGCACATTTCTTTGGCTGCTACTCTTAATTCCAATAGTGCTGCCGTATGTTAGTACAATGACTTTAGAACTAGTTAAAATGTCAATGAGGGAAGCCATCTAATTTTCTTTCAGCTTGTTTTGACCCCAAATTATATTATCCTGACTTGATCACCCACCTTATTCTTCAGGGCGCTGATGGATGCTAAAGATGACTTGCCACCCCAAGGCTCCTAAACCAGATGTGCTGTGGGTTCTGAAAGCAGTGCCCAATGAAGAGCTCCAAAAACAGTTTGAGCAATGGCAGCAATGGAAGAACCTACACAATAAGTGACAGCCTTCCAAGATGACTAGATAAATGAGAACACACTAAAATGTTTGTGTAAGTTCTGGTGTAGTTGTTAATATGCAGACATTAGTCAGATCTTGGTTATACAGTTTCAGCCCTCTAGCACGGTATTAGAGTTAGGGACAAAATTATTCCTAACATATTGTACTTCAAAAACTGTTATATCCTTTAGGTGCATCTTGCAAATTTCACAAAAAATGTTTTAATATTTAAGGATCTAGATATTGTTTTAAATGATTTCAAGCATTATCTAAGAAAAATTAAAACTATAATTGAGATAAACATATTGAGTATGTTTTTATATTTTTTAAACCAATTAATTTTAACCATGTGTATGTATGACTACTTGGGATGCATTTTGTTTACTTAATTGTAGACAATTCTGACTTAAGATTGGGGGAGAAAAGACACTGTATGCGGTCTTGGTTTTAACTAGAAATATGGTGCTTTCAACTCAAATAAAACCAGCCAGACCAGTATACCAAATAAGGAGCAAGACCTTTTAAGGATTATTCTGCATTCTAAAGTAATTAAAAGAATATCCCTTTCAATCATGTATGTCCTTTAAATTTTGTTTAATGAGATTTAAGGAGAAAAAAAAAACACCCATGGTACTGTGTGGTACTGCGAATATGGCATAAGCTGGAGAAAACTTTCTGATTCCTAATTTATTTTCTTCCCTTGACTGTCTATTTAAAGGTAATCAATACAATTTTCCATTTGTATAAAGGAAAGGCCACAGTTCCATGAGTTTCTTGGAGCCAGGAGAAAATATACATATTTTAGTTACATTTCAACAATGACTTATTAAATGTCCATAGGGATCATATTCAATGTCAAAGTGAAGTGGAGGATCTATAATAGATAATGAATAAATACTTACTGAATGGATGGATGGAGGAAAAGAAAACTGTATCTTGGGCCAACACATATGGAGTTCATTGTAAAATTAAGTCCCACAGATTAGCCTCCCAAAGTATTTGGTCCATGTAAATACAACTTCTGGCTATCATATAATGTTAAGCCTAAAGCGTCCGCTTAAATTTGGACTTAATTTTTCCAGTTATTCCAGTTTTAGAAAATGTTTGGTCTCTTAAATAGAGCTCTCTCACTAACTTACTTGTACTATTTGGTTACATAATACCTCTGTTCTTCAGTTTATGACAGAATGGAAATAAGACAAAACCCTCCTCCTTCCTATAGGAACTTTTTTGAATACATTGATAAATATCTACAAAATGATAAATGCTACTACCTCTTTCAACATTTGCACTATGTTAACTAAACACAAAATATTTTTAGTGTGTGAATTAAAATGCCTCTTACTGATGGCCTCAGATGTTTCCTTGTAAGATACCGTGTGGAGAATTGGTTGATGTATTATCTGTCCTTCCAGAACGCACTGACATCACACTTCCTAATAGCTTGGTATGATGACTAATGTCAACATTGCCTGCATGGAACCATCCCTGCCCTGGACTGACATCATGTATTAGCGTGACAGAGACTAAAAAGCTAAGAACGCCCTTCGAGGGCTGGCTTTGGGCACCGGGGATGGGGGCTACTACGCGTGAAAGGCCTCAGTCCTCAGGCTTTAATTTAGGAAGAGAATGAAAGCTGGAGGTCTCGTGGGTGGGAAGGAGGTGGCCAGATAGGCAAGAACCCGCAACAAGAGTAGGGGAATTTTTTTCTTCAAATTCCAATTCCATCCAGCGACAGTCTCCCGGGTCTCCCTCCTCCACGACCACCACACAATGGCACACACTTTTGCAGGAAACTGAAATCGAAGCCAAGGGCCGTCTCTGAGGTAGGCTGGAGCCCAGGCCGGCTGCGGGAAGGGGCAGGGTCCAGCCACCTTGGCGTGGCCTTGGCGAGCGCTCCGGAGTCAGGGGCGTCGTTCTCGCCGCGCTCCACAGCGCGTCACCCGCTGCCCTCGCGACCCCGCGCCCGGGCGACCCAGGCATCGCCTCGCTGCGCCGACCTACTGGGCCGGCCCCTCTCCACGCCCTCTCCCGGGGTTTGCGGCGGGCACAGCTCCCTCCAGACTGGGTCTCTCCACTAGCCTCCTCCCCGACTGCAGCGTGGGAACCAGAGCTACCCGAGCCACGAGCCCCACGTGCACACAAAACCCTGAACGGGGCCACGGCGCCCCCAAGCCTCGCTACCCTCCGCTCCAAGAGCGCAGAACGCAGCGCCCTGGGTCACCGCGTCTGCCCGGCGGAGCAGCCCCACGGAGGGGAAGCCTCGGGCAAGAGGTGCGACCCCGCGCACCCGAGCACACCCGCCCCAAGCAGGGCCCTCTGCCCGAGGGAGACTCTCACCTCAAATAACGGGCTCTGCCGCCTGAAGGGGAGGACAGCGGGCGGAGAGTACTCACGCTGGGCCCGGCCGCGCGGGGACTTCGCTACGAACCACGCGCGGGCTCGCGCCGGGAAGCGGCGCCCCAGCCCGCAGACCCGCGCCCTCCCCGGCGCCACGTCCTCGGAAGGGAGGCCTCTACCGTCCGGCCGCGGACCTGCACCCGCCGCGGACGACCCCGCCCCGCTCCGCCCCGCTCCGCCCCACTGGCCCCCTTTTCCCCTTCCCCCCCCTCCCTCCTCAACGCCCGCCGGGTGCAATCTGCTCTCTCCGGGAGACGAACGCGAAGCGACGTGGAAACGCTTCCACCAAAATGAGCTGTGATATCCTTTTGATGGCTATAATTTATTCCAAATCGTCCCTGGACTGAAACGATCAATTAGCAGCCCGAAACGCACTGTGAAGCAAATTGTCACACTCTCTATTACAGGATGGTTATCATATATTTATAAGGTGTGTTTTCTGCAATCAGAACCAACAAGGTGTTGAGCGATCAGTCATAAACGTACTTCTTCAAAAAGAGAGGGAGAGAAGCTCAGCATTGTGTGGCGGGGAAAGAATCTTCATGACAGTTCTCTCCCCACTCAGTGATGTTTTGTCTTGGCACCTAGGAAGCGCAGGGAGGGCTGGAGCTCCCGACGGACTCTCCTCGCCAGCGCGCCTCAGCGAGCGCGGTTCCTGCGAACTACCGAGAGACCCCAGAGCAGAGGTTTCCTTATTGTGTAAACACGAATCCGGCGTAAGGGCCGCTCCCTCCGTCTTTCTCTGTCTTCTCTCTTTTCCAGGAGAATAACAGCTTACTCTTTGCTTGGAAGCTTCTAATAGAATGTTTGCATCCTACACTTAATCCTAAGTCTTTTTCCTTCTTCCTTGGGTCTCAAGGTGTTGACTTCCTCTCTCTCTGTTTAAGTGATGATGTTCGGTAGAAGTTATGTATGGGTGATATGTTTACCCACAGAAAGAACCCTGCTTTCTGAATTGAAATCCCAGCAGAACTCTTCCATCATTCATAAACGAGATAGCCCAAAGTTCTAAGAAAGTAATAAGAAACTTTTTCCCCCTGGGTTATCAGAGTCCGAGACAATTGATGACATTACATGGGTCGTTCATTTTAGATTCGTGGAGCCCACAAAAATCAATAGTTTAGGCCAGGTGCCATGGCTCACGTCTGTAATCAGCACTTTGGAAGGCCAAGGCAGGTGGATCACTTGAGGTCAGGAGTTCAAGACCAGCCTGGCCAACGTGGTGAAACCCTGTCTCTGTCTCTACTAAAAATACAAAAAATTAGCTGGGTGTGGTGTGATCCCAGATATTCGTGCGGCTGGGGCAGGACAATCTCTTGAACTGGGGATGTGGAGGTTGCAGTGAGCCCAGATAATACCACTGCACTGCAGTCCAGCCTGGGCGACAGAGTGAGTGAGGCTCTCTCAAAAAACAAAAGGCTCATTCAGTCTGGTAGCTATTTTGACTGGACCAGGCCGTGGAGACATTGTTGTTTTCCTTATTTATAGTCATCCTCAGTGGTCAGTAATATACATCTGGAACTTCTGAGTTTTTCCCCTTACAAACTTTCATCATCTCAATCATTTTTTAGAAGGGTTCTAGTTTGCATCCAATTGATACTCCTTTTTCTTGAAAAACATAGGTTTAGAGCCTAACCTACTGATTATTGATTGTGAAAAAAAATTAGCAGCTAGAATTATGCCTCTGTGGTAATAAAGTGACATTCATGCAGAGTAAGTCACAAGGTGTGAAGGCAAGATGCAGAATTTATACCACATTCTTCTTAGGTTAAGTGCCCATATGACTTTTGCATGGGAGGGCTTGTCTGCAATGCCGACCCTTGAAGAATGGGGAGAAAGGAAATCTGGTTGTGCATTTGAGCTGTAGAGGCAGCTGTTGCCATTGGACTTCCACCCCTACCCTCCCAGCATAAATGAAGTATCACATTCCTCTGTCAAAAAGCAATGTGAATAGGGTTCCTTGCTTCATCTGAGGACTGGCATAGCAAAGAGCCAGACCCAGCACCTTCACCTTGTGCCTTCCAATGTTATTGATTTAATTTGCATTTAACAGCTAATATTTATTGAGCTTGTACTCCATGCCAGTCACTGAGCTTTAAACTACAGGTACACCTTAATTTATGACGGGATTGTCCTGATAAACCTATTGTAGATTAAAAATATCTTAAGTTGCAAGTACATTTTTGACTTATAATATTTTCAGTTTATGATGGGGTTATTTGAACGTAACCCCATCATAAATCAAGGAACTTTTGTACCATTGCAAAGTTGTAGAGAAATCCTAACTCAAACCATTCTAAGTTGAGGGCCATCTGTATGTGTATTATTTAATTCTTTCAACAATCTTATTGAAGAAGGTTCTTTATTTTGGCAAAGAGAAAACTGAAACTTGGAAAGATTAATTTATGCAAGACCACCCTCCTAGTAAGTGATGATTTCAAATCCAATTCAGTCTCCAATGCCCACATTCTTCACCCCAATAATGTAATACTTCAGAAATTTAAGATTTTGATTTAAGACTTTTTTCCCACCAAAAAGATTTTGGTGGAGCTGATAATACAATGAGAATGGTAAATTCTGGGAGAAAATTGAAAGAACAGCTGTTTGCAAGAGAAAGCCACATTGGGTACTTATACAGCCCCTCCTACCTTGGTAGATTCCTTTTTCTCTGTTCTATCCTTCCTACACTTCGTGATTTCTTTTTCGGCATTACCACCTGCCATCTAGCGAAACAGACCTCATCCAAAGTCAATGCTGGCTGCTAAGCTTGGGGTTGAGAGGGGAAGGTGGATATAGCAGACCCCAGAGAAAACAGAGCACCCTGAGGAGGAGCCAGAGGACACCAGAGGCCCTTGTCTCAGACATCCAGCTCCGAGAGTGAAATGTTGCTTCCTAATGGACTTTAAATTACCAACATCGCTAAACTCTCCCTTAATAGACTTGTAAAGATTTGCTTGCTACCTTATTCCCCCCTTCATGTAGAATTTGTAATCAAGAGCCCAATTTTGTCATTTGGAAATACTAATTATCTAATCATGGCATGCTGTATAACGTACTTGTCTGCCCAATTAGCTAGGACAATTATTAAAATTCAGAGGCCTAATTATGTCTCAATTTAATGCTGGCAAACTTGCATACAGAGCAGTAATTAAAATCCTCTCTTTCCCTCTGCCTTTAGGGCAGGGGATGATTAGGCCCTGTCAGGGGGTGGACTGAACCAAACCAGTGAAGCGTATTGTGCAACATGACCCTGCATTGTTAAGTGTGTCAACATATTAACCTGAATTCCCTTCAGCCCCCACATAATCACATTTGGTGGAAGAATAAAGGAGCTAAAACATGAAGCATTTTATTAAAAAAACATAAATTCTTTTTAATTAATGCTTTGAGAGTTCTGGTGAATTTCATGCTTCCAAGTGCTGGAAGACATAAGACTGGTTCATCTAATTACTAGCAAATTTGCTCATATTAAAACTACTTTTTTTAAACTCATTTAAAAAAATAATTTTTTTTTGGTAGCATTAAAAAAAGAAGAAAAAAAGCCCTAGCTAGTTGGCTTCCAGTAATACAGCTGATTACCAGCTTTGATGATGGAACACAAGTGAATGTTGACTTCCAAAAGATTCAAATCCAAGACTGGAGGCATTGAGGGGGGAAAAGGCTACAATTTAATACTTGAAAGATGTTAATAAAAGTGGAACATTACAAATCATAATATTGAAATAAATTCAAAATATTTATCTTTTGAGCTCTTTAGTTTGATGTCTGAAATCGAACCAGGGTGAGAAGACCAGAGCACTGCACAAATTCAGGATGCTTTGAAAGCTCCAGACAGTGTGTATCCACCTTGCTAGCATCTAAGTAATCTTCTCTATGGAGTAAGGAGAGCCACAAAACCCAATAAGACTCCTGAGCCGTCCTCTAAGTTCTGGCTTTCATTCATGATGGTCTTTAGAGATTATTCATGTGTTCAGCTAAGGAAGGACAACATTTAGTCTAAACCAAAAATGAATTATTCTGGAGCAGGACTTCTTTCAGTTGCTTCCTGACTTCTTGCTGTATGGGTAGCTTCCACAGAGCAAGAGACACACAAATACACACTGATGAACACTCACAGAGAAGCCTTTACTTGGACAGAGCTCTCATCTGAATTAATCTCAGCTTTCTCTCATCTCAATTAATCTCAGCTTTCTCTCATCTCAATTAATCCCTCTTTTTTTTTCTTGAGATGGAGTTTTGCTCTTGTTGCCCAGGCTAGAGTGCAGTTGCACGATCTCGGCTCACTGCAACCTCTGCCTCCCGGGTTCAAGCAATTCTCCTGCCTCAGCCTCCTGAGTAGCTGGGAGTACAGGCATGCACCACCACGCCCAGCTAATTTTGTATTTTTTGTAGAGATGGGTTTTGCCATGTTGGCCAGGCTGGTCTCAAACTCCTGACCTCAGGTGATCTGCCTGCCTTGGCCTCCCAAAGTGCTGGGATTACAGGCATAAGCCAGCACACCCAGCCAACTGATCTCATTTTTAATCTCATGACCACCTTGTAACATAGGTGAGGCAAGCATGTCTCCATGTTAATACAGGGCAGTTAATATACTTGCCCAAGCTCACCACGCCATACTCTTACTTCTTGGTTGTAGGCAGGGTAAGACGAGTCCTCTGTTCCCCTCGCTGCCCACTGCATCAAACAGTTAGCTGTGGATCAGTCGCCAATCAGGGATGCTTAGTTTGGTTAAATATGTCATGTTGGATCAAATAGACAATGTTATAAATGATGAGGCAACAAGGGGACAGCCTATGTACCAACACTAGAGGACCTCCCGTCCTCAGTCAATACTTACTTGCAACATGTTTAGCCATTTGTTCAGATTTTTGGTGCCTCTGGCCCATTTTCTTCCTCTTTAAGTTTTTATATTTCTCAAGTTTTATATAGGTTCATCTGGGTTCCTTCCTCCTAATCTTGCCATGGTTCAGTGTGGTATGCTTAGGGACAATTCTGGCTGGTACATGCCCTTTTACTAACAAAGGCAGTGACTACAAATATCTCTACAAGAGATGGTTGGCTGGAGCCAGGACAGGCCCTTAGGCACTTGTGCTACAAAACCCCGGGGTGGTAGTCCTTCCTCCACACCCGCCACCACCCCACACCCCCCACCCCAACCTCCCAGGGAGTATGCCCTGTGTCTTGAAAATGGCCTTGGTCTGAGTCTCTTTGGATGGCAAACTGAAGTGCAAATCTGTGTTCTGACTTGTTCCCGTGGCTGTCAGCATGTTTTCCTCTTGTCAGCAGCAATTGACTGGTCAGGCTCACCCCTGTACAGCAATTGTAACAGCTCATTGACAGACTAGTGACCCAGCTGGACCTGATAATGGAAAACTATTGATTTTTGTGGGCTCCACGAATCTAAAATGAACGACCGATGTAATGTCATCAATTGTCTCGGACTCTGATAACCCAGGGGGAAAAAGTTTCAGGGATTGCTTGTATTTCCTGACAACAGTGTTCCAAAATCTCACTGAGCATATGTAAGAAGAAGCCCATTTCTTACATGGGCTTTAAATGACCCCGATTAGTCCATCAGGGTTTCAACGCCAAGGTTTGCGTGTTAAATGAAGTGGAAGGTAGCATTACCAATTAGCCAAACTGGAATATAATACACTATTTAGGAAAGATATCTGTGGAGAAGCACTTTGGAGGAAAATGTTTAAAATGTTTGTTTAGTATAAAACAAGCTCACAGGGAAAAAAAAAGCTGGGAGGAAACCAAAATATATAGGCTTTCCAAGAGCCTTAGTATATGAAATTGTGATAGAACTGTAGGCTTCTTCAGCTTGCCTGTGTTGATTTGTTTGTAGTAGAAAGAAAGGCTTGAAAATAATGTAGAGATACCTTAAACATGTGTTGCAGGAAATCACCATTTAGTTTTGTTTTTAAACAATTCTCTCCTAACTTGATCATTTAAAAATCCTCAATCATTGCTTAGTGTGTTTTTTAGAAACAAGAGCATTTTTCTCTTGAGACAAATTAGCAATGGGCTGGAGCGAATTTTGCCCAGTAGACAAGTCTAGAAAATTCTGTACTCTATGCTGAATTCTGATAGATAGGGTTTCCCTTAATGGCCTCTGCCAAAGGGAACTTGATTAAAAAAAAAAAAAAAAAAAAAGCAAAGCTATTGATCTTAGCTGCCAAACTGATACATTTAGTTCACAATTCACCTGTAGTGAGTACATAATCATCTTATGATCCTGATCAAATTCAGACATTCTTAGAACAGAGTTCTGAAGGCTAGACAAATCAGAGAACACAGAAATAACAGGGGTGCTCCTCATCCATTTCATTTGCTCAAAGACGGCTGCAAGTCTCAGTAAGGGGCCAGAAAGAACAGACCCCGGAGGAGATGAGTCTATGTGTGACTCCTGTTCACAGGACGTTGTCATCTTCACACTCTCCTGCCGTGGTCCCTCTCTGGCTTTGATTAGCGTTGCCTCTTAAAACAGTACACCTTTGGTTTTCTAGCACTATCAAAATCAACCTCGCCAAACGTTTGGCTACCTATTAGTAAAGACACCCAAGGTTGAGGTTGAGACCCAAAAGAATAGGTTAGACCTAAAAGAAAAAATGGCATTTGGACTTGAATAAATAGAAAAGACTTGATGCAGAGAACGTAAAATTTGCCTGATGCTGTGTGGGGTGTCTTATGGCCCAGCCAAGGCATCAACAGGTCAAAGGTCAGGGGTGAGGTCTTACATGTTTTGGGATTCTCTAGAGTGGTTTTCATGAAGCCTCGCATGTCACAAATACAATAAATAATCATTGAATAAAGGAGCAAAAAAGCTATTTTTAAGTATAGAAAGATAAAGGTAAACATTTTTCAATGTATAATAGATTTGTGAGGAAATAATTGAAATCAGTGTTTTCCATGTGCAGGCTCATGCCATTTCATGAAGAAGCTTCACCTGTCTGTGCTAAATATAAATATATTAACAAAATGAAGCTAAGGTGATTTTATAAAGCAAAATTTAATCTTTTTAAAAGTCCAAGATTGACCAGGCATGATGGCTGATGCCTGTAATCCTGGCACTTTGGGAGGCCAAGGCAGGCAGATCACCCGAGGTCAGGCATTCAAGACCAGCCTGACCAATATGGTGAAACCCCAACTCTACTAAAAATACAAAAATTAGCTGGATGTGGTGGTGGGCACCTGTAATCCCAGCTACTCAGGAGGCTGAGGTGGGAGAATCACTTGAATTTGGGAGGTGGAGGCTGCAGTGAGCCATGAATTTGGGAGGTGGAGGCTGCAGTGAGCCAAAACTGTGCCACTGCAGTCCAGCCTGGGTGACAAGAGCAAAATTCTGTCACACACACACACACACACACACACACACAATCCAAGTCTTTTGAAATGTTAAACATTTTCTTTTATAAATAATGATGATAATATATTAATAGCTTTACTTGGCAAGGCAAGATTAAAAGTGGGCAGAATCATACACCGGGCCCAGTACCTTAGTAATTACTTTTCTGTAGAAGCCAAACAATGGGTGCACTAACCTAAATACCTATTATACCTCCTATTAATATTAAAGCCCTCATAGCCATATGACTGTCAACAAATAGAAATATTTGTGATTAAGGCACAGCATTAGATGTGATAGTTGTAATAGCACTGGACTAAGGTCTAGTCATTTGGAGCTTCTTTCAGGTTTTTTTCTTTTTGTCTGTATTCTATCTTTACAATGAGTCACAGATTTTTAAACCCAAATCTATTATTTGATTGAAATGCTGAAAGATTCTATATTAGTCACCATGCTTTTTTTTTTTTTTAGAGACCAAGTTTCACTCTTGTTATCCAGGCTTAAGTGCAGTGGCTCAATCTCGGCTGACTGCAACCTCCACCTCCCAGGTTCAAGTGATTCTCCTGCCTCAGCCTCCTGAGTAGCTGGGATTACAGGCATGTGCCACCATGCCAGGATAATTTTATATATTTTTAGTAGGAATGGGGTTTCTCCATGTTGGTCAGGCTGGTCTTGAACTCCTGACCTCAGGTGATTTGGCTGCCTCAGCCTGCCAAACTGCTGATTACAGGCGTGAGCCACCGTGCCAAGCCGTTAGTCACCATACTTTTAACTTCAAGATACTCTTTTCTGATAACATGATTTCTGCCTCCTGCCCAATGCAATGTCAGGTCTGTTGCCAGCAGCAGTTCCACAGTAATGATGACATTTGGAAGAGAAAAACAATTTTGTTTCTTTGGTTTTTAACTTAATGTGTAAAGTCAAAATTTAAATTCAGAGTATGTGTTTTGTTGTGCTTTGTAACATGCACTAGAGATTTAAATGTATTAAACACATTCCCTCTAATAACTACTCATAAAATTATAGTATTTATTAATAGAAGATTAATAACTCTGGACCCAGTTTTACCTCCACATTTAACATCTTCCTCTTGTATCTTTTAGAATGCTTCAGCTGCAGGTAAAAGAGGACTGCTTTGTGTTACTTCACAAAGCAGGTGAGAGAGCTTGTGGTTCCATGGTTGACTGATGCAGTATCTCAGCAACATCATCGAGGACCCAGGTGTTTTCCATATTTCTCACTGGCTATCTCAGCACATTCACTTCTCCTGTTATGCTCTCTTCCATCATGGCAGCAATATGGCCACACAGTTTCTGGTGTTCAACGTAGATAATAATACTTAGCAGCAGGAAAAGCGTACATTTCTCTGTTGTGTCCCTTTTTAAGATGTAAGGAACACTTCCCCAAAAGCCCATTTTCTTACTTTCCCTCAAGCTTCATCCAGAGTTGTGTCATAGGCCTGTTTCTAAACCAATTGCTGGCTAAAGGAATAGATAATCATGATTGAATTTTTAACCTATATCCATCCTCTGGGGATAGAGAAGAGCACAGCCTCCCCTAAAGTATATCACATCTGAAAATAAATCAACTGAAAGGAAAATTAAGTTTCTGTTTACAAGGGAAAACAAAGGAAACACATCAACTTAGAATAACTGTTTTGATGACATCCCATCCCTCTTTTTTCTTTGTCTTTTCTTTTCTTTTTTTTTTTTTTCGAACAGAGTTTCACTCTCGTTGCCCAGACTGGAGTGCAATGGCACGATCTCAGCTCACTGCAACCTCTGCCACCCAGGTTCAAGCGATTCTCCTGCCTCAGCCTCCAGAATAGTTGGGATTACAGGTGGTCACCACCACGCCTGGCTAATTTTGCATGGCACTCCGTCTTAGAAGCCAGCCATGTAAAAAATTCAGATACCCTGAGGACACAATATTATGAGGAAACCCGACCCAGCCACTTGGAGAAAAGTGGACACACCAGTCAAGTAAAGTGAGAGATTTTTGGACCTTCTAGCTCAGTTTAAGATGAATGCAACCAAGTGAATAATCCAGAACTGCCTAGACAAGTCCTGCTCAAATTCTTGACTCAAAGAGATAAAATGGTTGTTATTTTAGCCTCTGAGATTTGGGGTAGTTTGTTATAGCAATAGGTAACAAAACATTCAACAATGTGGTGTCTAGAACAGAGACAGTTTAAATATAGAGTCATTAAGAGGTTAAAATTGAAAGATGGAAAAAAATATACTATGCAAACAGTAAGCATATAAATGCTGGAACTACTATATTATTAACATCAGACCAAAGTAGACTTCAAGACAAGTTGTCAGAGAAAATGGGTAATGTTTCATAATAATAAAATTTTAAGTGTATGTATCCAAATCAGAGTTTCAAAATACATTACGTAAGAATTGTCAGAACTAAACAGAGAAATAGATCATTCAAAATTATAATTAGAGATTTAAGGCCTCCCAACAACTACAGCCCCTCCCCCCACCCATGATTAAGAATACAGAAGAGCTTAACAACACAATCAACTACCTTGATATAATTGATATTTGTATAACACTGTGTATTAGTCCATTTTCATACTCTGATAAACATACACACGTGACTAGGAAGGAAAGAGGTTTAATTGAACTTACAGTTCCACATGGCTGGGGAGGCCTCAGAATCATGGTGGGAGGCGAAAGGTACTTCTTACATGGTGGCAGCGGGAGAAAACGAGGAAGAAGCAAAAGTGGAAACCCGTAATAAACCCATCAGATCTCATGAGACTTATTCACTATCATAAGAATAGCATGGGAAAGATGGGCCTCCATGATTCAATTACCTCTCCCGGGGTCCCTCCCGGGAGACTCTTAGGATCAGTTTGGCAGATACCTGTTCAGAGCTTTCCTATGCCTTTACCTAGATACACATGCATTCAGGAACAGATGGTTTGTAAGTACTTTCTCCATATTTCACCAATGTTTTGCACTCCTTCTGCACTCATTATACCCTGCCTGTCCCTAACACACATGCAATCAGGTTTTGATACCTTGAGGTCAAACTGACCCCTCCTGCATCTCTCAGACGCAGTTTCAGCAGAAGGTGCACCAACTTCTTTATATTACCCAAGTGGTAATTTTTTAGTAGCAAACAAAAGTTTCAGAAAGACAGAGTCCTAGTGTTGGTTTTGCCACTAAATATACCTTAAGGCCACAGTGACAGCCTCATTCTAACTCCAAAAGACTTGAGGTTAATATACATCTTTATGGAAACCCTTTTTGAGAGAGCAATAAAAGGCAATCACACCTCACAACACACAGGAAGACTGCCTAAAGCTCTTCTTTGTCTATTCACAAAGTCATCTTTCTTGGCCATGCTCAGCCTCCCAAAGCTCTGGGTTATGGCTCTCTCCTCACTGCGCTGCCTCCAGGCCTTGTCTGGGGACTCTGTTGGCTGTTTATCCACATGGCATGATCTATTCTCTTTCAGTTCCCATCAGTTCTCACCTCCAGGCCCAGCGGTGAAAAGGTCCAGTAGAGACAAGGAGAGGTGAGATGGTAAGGAAGGAAAACACTTTGAATTTAATACATGTTTTTACTTCTGACACAGACACAACTCCAAGCAAGCCGCTTTCCCTCCTCGCCCACAGTCCGCCCTCTCTGTCTTCTTCCCCTCCTACCCCTTCTCGTCTCCCCTTTGCAGGTCACTGTCGTGAGGGCCTCACTGCCTCCACTCAATAATACCTCATTCCAAAACAAGTTTGAGAACTCCTGCCATAGCAATTCTGGGCCTTTCTTTCTCCCGAGGAGATACTGACTTCGGAGAACAACGTACGTTTGAGAATGCCAGTCATTACTTCGTCTATTTCGGAAGGAAAAACTAAGAAATTATGAGCACTTTAGAAATCATTCATATCAAATAAAATGGCCCTTAACAGTACCATTTTTTTTTTCTCAGCTGGCCTTAGACCTAATCTTATTCTCAGTTTCCATGGAGAATCTGGCCTTCACAGATCCTTTATTTCTTACAATAAAAGGCAAAGGATTTCTCAAATATTTCCAATATTCAGGAGGTTTTTTTGTTTGTTTGTTTGTTTGTTTGTTTTGAGGTTCACATAGTCCCTGGAAGGTTATTTTTTAAATTTTTATTTATTTTTATTTTTTTGCATCTGTTAACTGTTACTTAAAGCTTTAGGGGAGGGAGACGGGGAAGGACAGGATGGGAAGGGAGTCTGCTGCAAATAGCCCTTTCTAGTTATGAGTATGTTGGAACATTTTCTTCTTCAGAAAGAGGTCCCTGGTCAAATTATGCCCTTTCTGTTTGGAAGTAACAACCCAACTTTCA
>PVKP010018548.1:0-44096 GCA_004027715.1 Plecturocebus donacophilus | reverse complement strand
ACTGTTAAGAATGTTTATCAAGAAAAGGTAATGAGCTTTGGCAAATGCTTTCTCTGCATCAGTTGAGACAATAATGTGGTAATCTTTCATTATGTTAATATGATGTCTCTTTGATTTACATATGTTAAATCAACCTTGTATGCCAGAGATTGATCCCACTTGATCATGATGTATAATTTTTTTGATGTGTTGTTGAATTCTGTTTCCTAATGTTTTTTGAGAAAGAATAATTTTATTAATCTTTTTTAATATGAGGTCCTTAAACAAGTAAATAAGTCCTTTACTTTGTTTGGACTTATTTGCTTGTTAAACAAGTAACTTGTTTAGTTTCATACAGTTGGTCATCAAAAGACTTTAATAGAGATAGTAAAAAGAGCTTTTTACTGCAATAGAATTTACCATGCTCAATGTTCCTGGAATGTATACAGTGGGCGAAGCCTGATAGTAAACAATGTGGGATAGGATATAAAGATGAACAAAACAGAATCTACTTTCATGATTTTTCCCAATCTAGCCAGGAGAAGACATCCATGTAATTACGTTTAATTCTTATGAGACAGATACATTAGAAATAATACAAAAAATATTACAAAGGTATGAAGATACCTGGTATACTTAGAGGCTTTCTAATGGTCCAGAGTAGAGATCACAGATGCAAATGTCAGGCAGGTCACTTAAAGATGCAAAGTGAGTTGGGTTGGAGCCGCAACAGAGCGTGGTGAGAATTGTGGACAGCTGATAAAATAATGTTTCGAAGAAGTAAGAGATGTGTATTTTTGCCTGAGTGCTCCCATTCCTTACTTAGATGATAAGACTTGTGCACACATGGGCACACACACGTGCACGCGTGCACACACTGGTATCGGGTGGCATGTCTTTGGGCTGGATCCTGCTTGTGTGCTCCCATTTATGACCTTTGGAGAATGTAGTGTTTAGGGGTAAGGACAAGGGGCAGAGAGTGGTAAGAGATACCTCTAAAGAGGTAAGTTGGAGCTATTTTGTGAGGATCTTGCAAAGAAATCAGGGTTTTATCAAGTAGGGCTCATTGAATCACTCAAGGATTTTAAGCCTGGATGTGGTATCAAATTTGTGTTATCAAAATGATCAATCTAGAGCCAGCAAAGTAGTCTATATTTGAAAAAGGTAAGAGTAGGATAGGAAGATTATTCACGGGAATTACTAAAATAATCTTGAAAAGAAACAAATGAAGGTCTGAAAGAAGAGATCTGAGAGCCATTGCAAAGAACACCAAAACGACTAAGAAACTGGTAAGTTGCCAAGTGTGAGGTCAGTGAGGAGTGATCCAGAAGCTTCTGAGTTAAGTGACACCAGGGAGAGGGCAGTGGAAGTAGAAGATTTGTGGAGAGAGGGCAAAGTTGTCATATTGAGTTGGGGAATCTCTGGGACTTGCATGCAGAGGTGTTAAGTAGCAAGATTAACCAGGAACCTGGACCACGTGGTCAGGCAGAAGCAGGGAAAAATCCAGGCTCTGCTAGTTAGCACAGTGACCTGGGGTGTATTATTTAATTTCTCTAAGGTTCTGTTTCTTCCTCTGTAAAATCAGCATTAGCAGAGCACCTAGCTCATAGGGCCTGTGTGAAGATTATGAGTTAACACATGTAAAGCACTTAGCTCCAAGCCTGGCAGATGTTGACTCTTGATATGTGGTTACTATTAATATTTTGATGTTGAGTCATGGGAGTAGTGAACTAAGACTCCTTAAACTCTCTTTGAGCAAGGACAAAGTTATACCAGACCCAGGGCAGGGATGAGTCTTCAGGTAGGAAGGTCATGTAGGGTCAACTGTAGGGACTGGAGGTACCAAGGGAAAACTTATTTATAGTGTTTTATTTTAAGGTAATTTATGGTGTGGCTTTTAAGGCTGTGTCTAAAAGGTTTCTCTCTGCCTGGTGGATGAGGTCAGATAAGGTCTCAATTACTTGGGAGTGTTGTACATAGACTGTCTCCTGGAACCTCCTGGAATATAGAGCTCAGTGGTTTCCAATCACTGGGGATCACTGAGAATTTGAGATCTTAAATCACCTTAGGATCACTTGTGGCACTTTCAGAACTACAGATAGTAAAATGCTGCCTCTGGAGATGAGTCCTGCGTGGGATCCTGGCACCAGCTTGATCTAAACATAGTGGCAGGATTGAGAACCATGGGTCCAGCTGCTGGAGCGCTGTGGGTCTAGCAGACACTTGACCTGCAGGTTTCAAGAGTGTAGCCCGATGTAAGTTCAGGAAGATTGGTTTTGCATTCTGGATATTCTTCTAGAAGGTATCTACACTTGGAGGAGTTACTTAACTTCCCTGATACTTGATTAACTTATCTGAAAATAGTAGTCATATCAACCTCCTCCTCACAACAACATGTTGCTATCAGGTTTATATGAGTCCACGTCTGTGATGACAAGCCTGGTGCTTAATACACTTACAGGAGCACCACATGGAAGCTGTTAATATTGTTGTTTTTTTATACTATTATTGAGGGTAATGATGCCACTTTGTAGATAAATGACCTAGATTCATAGACATCATACTAAACTTCAGTATGAATAATGCATTGTAAACTTTTATGTTATAAACAATAGCCATTTAACATACATTGTCAGAGCCTAAAGAAAATTTCAGGGAACAAATGCCACAAGATTCCATGGTCTATCAAAATATACTCACATTAACTTACTTCAGGATATGAACACATAATTGTTTGGCATACCTAATTTAAACTGAAAAAATGCTGTCTGAGAAACTGGTCTTGTAACTATGACTCAAACTCACTTCTCTTTCAGTAGCAGTTGCTTAGCCTTTGCTATGTAGTAACACTAGGCTGGGCGTGGTGGCTCACACCTGTAATCCCAGCACTTTGGGAGGCCGAGGTGGGTGGATCACAAGGTGAAGAGATCAAGACCATCCTGGCCAACATGGTGAAACCCGGTCTCTACTAAAAATACAAAAAATTAGCCGGACGTGGTGGCACATGCCTGTAATCGCAGCTACTTGGGAGGCTGAGACAGGAGAATCGCTTGAAGCCAGGAGGCGGAGGTTGCGGTGAGCCGAGAATGCGCCATTGCACTCCAGCCTGGGCAATAAGAGCGAAGCGCCGTCTCAAAAAAAAAAAAAGTAACACTAAGTTGGTTCAGTTATGCCCAATTAACTCCATACTGCACTAACTTAAATGCGTGTCTCATAATACTGAGGAACGCCTTAAACCTGCACTACGCTGACTTCTGATTTCTTTTCTCATTGAATTGCACAGCACAACACACCCATTGTGGTACCACATCCTTCATGCCCACACTCACACAACTGAATAAGTGACTACAGAAACACATGGAAATTTACTGTCTCATTTTACAATTGTTGACCTCCAACCTCAGATGCTGCTCAGCTCTGTACTTATTTCCCTTGTCTGTTCATTCTTCCAGTGTCCTGGATGACTATTTCACATTTTCCCTTCTCTAAATGTTCAATGCTGCTTCTACATCATGACTCCCAGCTAGTGAGTTTGCTGTCCATTTCACATAGAACCAAGAGCACCCCAGAACTCACTCTGAAGCCTACTCACCTTCCTGCATGTGTCCATGGAGCCTGCCTTTAGTCCCGATGTTATGGTTGAATGGTCAGAGCTCTAATGAAGGGCATCCTTACATTGGCACATCCCCTCCCCCATTCAGGACACCGCTATAATAGGTCTTTTTTGCTCTGCTTCCTCACAGTTTCAACCTATCTTTATCTTTCCCATCAGACAAAAATACTGCAATTTCTTCTATCTTAAAAACAACACTCCCTTGACCCCATGGTCCATCCCATTCCTCTCCCCGCACCCCATAGCAGCAAACTCCCAGGAAGAATTGTGTGCACTGCCTGCTTCAGTTTTTTTTTTAATCAAATCCAAACAGGTTTTACCTTCATGATTCACTAAAACTCCTGTTGTCCTGTCAGCAATAACTTCCACATTGCTAAATGTAATGATCGATTATTGGTCCTAAATGTAATGATCAGTTAGTTGCCCTATCAGCAGTATTTGGACACATTAGAACACTCACCTTTACTATAAATGCTTTATTCATATGGCTTCTGGGTCAAAGCTCTCTCTGGCTTTCTTCCTACATCACTGGATGCTCCTTCTCAGCCTTTGTCGTTACTTGCTGTCTTCAACTTCTTAACATTGGAGCAGGCAGGGCTTAGCCTCAGTTTTCTTCATTGCTCAATCTATACTCACTTCCTTGGTGGGGTCAGGCTTTAAACACCATCTTTATGATGACAGTTCCCACACTCTGATCTGTCCTTTATATTCAGGCTTGTATACTAAACAACTTGCTAGGTATTTCTGTAGGATATCTGTCTAATGTCTAGCTCAACCCTAATGTGCACAAAAATGAACACTCAGTCTTCTTTCCAGCTTGAGCTTTTCATAGCGTTCTCCTTTTCAGCCTGGAGTCAACTTTGTTCTGCCCATTGCTCAGGTCACAAATCTTATAATAATATTTGACTCCTTTTCTTCTAACATATCCCACATACAGTCCAACTATGTCCTGGATCTACCTTGAAATACATCCAGAATTTGACTACTTCTCACTATCTTTACCACCATTAACCGTCTTCCACCCCACCCGTCCTGGCAATCCATAGCTCAGGCCACATCAAGCCTTGCATGGATGATTGCACAGTCTATTTAACTGATCTCCCTGCTTCCACTCTTATCCACACAGGCTGCTTCCAACATTAGCCAGATCATGTAAAACATTGTCGGATCATATTACTTTGTTCAAAACCTTTCTATGGCTTTCATTTAACTTAGAGTAAAAGTCAAAACTCTCATAAGGGTCTGTAAAATCCTACAACTCCCTCACCTTGTTAACTTTCTGATGATCTCTGCTGTCACCTCCTCTACCCCATTATTTGTCCTGCCCCAGTCATGCTGATCTCCAAGTTGGCACCTGCTTAGGGACTTCCGCTCTGGCCCCTTAACCTCCTTATTCCCCACCAGACTTGGCATCCTTGCCCCTGCATATTCAAAAGACTTGTTAAAATCTTGTTGCTAAATAAGGGAAGTTCTCCTCTTAGGAGGAATGCTTCCTTTTCTGTAGAATAGGGTTTTGGGGGTCGAATTGTGCCTTCTTTCCTTTTGTCTGTCTGCAATGGAGACTGAGGAAGGAGATACAGTGTGGTTTGAGGCTGGAGAATCACACAGCTAGGATCAGATTGTTGAGAAACATTAATATCCTGATAAGAAATGTAGGTTTTCACCTGCAGAATGGCAGGATGAGCATAGAACTTTAATACATTCACTTTGTTGATGGTGTAGAGGATGATTCAGGAATGGTGTGTGGGCAAGAGTAGAAGCTGAGATAAGAATTAGGAAGTGATAGCACCAATCTGGGTAGGAGATAATTAGAACAAGTTCTAAAATGGTAGCAGTAAAGTTGGAATGGAGGGCATAAGTCCTACAGGTGAAACTAAGAGAGAATTGATACGAACTAGTCACAATTAGATGTCAGATATGAAAGAGATGAAGGCATTTGGGATGAATATGTTCATCTGGGCCTAGGTTTCTAGGTAAGTGGTGGTTTTATTCACAATGAATGAAAATACAAAGGGTAGAGGAAAGCTTGGGGATTGAACAAAATATGAGATCATATTGTGGACATATTGACTCAGAGGTACCTATAGGACATCCATGGGAAATTATCCAGTAGACAGGGATTGAAGTTCTACTGGAAAAAGATACGAGGTATTCCATAGATTAGGGCATCATTTAGGATCAGAATGACTAAGTCATGCCAAGTCATATGCCAACAAGAGTTACGGAGGGGCTGGGCATGGTGGCTCATGCCTGTAATCACAGCACTTTGGGAGGCGGGTGGATCACCTCAGGTCAGGAGTTCCAGACCAGCATGGCCAACATGGCAAAACCCCGTCTCTACTAAAACAACAATTAGCGAAGCATGGTGGTGGGAGCCTATAATACCAGCTACTTGGGAGACTACACACACACACACACACACACACACACACACACACACACACACACACACACACACATATATATATAAAAGAGTTATGGAGGGATCAAACCCAGGCACTCTGGCTCCAGGTTGAGGGCTGTTAACAACTGTGCTCCAACACAAATTCCTTCCTTTCTCCTTGCTCCCTACCCCCACTTTGAAGGGCAGGACTTTATAAGCTTATGACATCAGTCTCTAAACAAGCTTCTTACAAGAATCTAAATATAGATTCTTAGCAGTGACTTTCTATTTGATTTTGTAAAATTGTCCTTTCCTTAATAGCCAAGAGTTTTGCGAAAGTAGTCTACACTCCTTAATTTATCACTCTTGCTCACCTTTCAGCTCACTCCATTAAAAATTCTGGTTTCTGCCTACAAACTCAATTTAGTCAAGGTCACACCGATGACTTCCTCATTGTCAAATCCAAGAGGAATTTTAGTTCTCACTCATTTTACCTGTTTATAATACAGTATTGGATATTTTTGTACACGCCCTTTTCTACACACACACAGGCACACACACTCATGTGTGCGTATGTGTATTGAGGGAGAAGGATTCATGGTAGAAACTGAAAGTTTATAAAACCAGAAGGAAATGGCAAATCATAATTATGCCACACTCATGCAGCTCATGCATAAGCATGTATATTTCATATCTGGTTATCATCTACTCCCAACTCTGAAACTGATTGTGCTAGAAGTACCCCTTTCAGTTCAGGGATGTCATTTTGAGAAGCAGTTGAGATAGCCCATTGAACATGGGTTTGTATACCAGATTTTTCTCCTCTTCTGGAAACCATACAAAGATAATAAGTAGAATTAAAAAAAAAAAAAAAAAACTCTCGAATTCCATCTTCAGTAAAATAGGACACAGATAATCTGCAGACTCTAACAATGACCACTAAAACCAGCAGATTGGTTAGAGTTCATCTAGAAGGAAGTCAAAAGGAGGACTCAGAAGTCCTGGAAGGGATGGATTTTGGTGGATTTTGTAAAAACACGTTTTCTGAAAGGAAGAGGTCCACCCTCTAGTGGCCGCATGGCTTGTTTGCTACAGTGAGTGAAGAAATCTGGTGGCCAGACTTGAGATAAAAATTCTCCTGGACTTCACCTTTGAAAAGCAGTGGATTTGAAGATGCAGAGGCAGTAAAATCACACAATGCATGACATGGAAGTATCATATTTGTGGAAAAGCTGTCTGTGTGGTTGCAGTGGAAGGTTATTTAGAGTTTGACACCTGGAAGCTACTCTGGTCCTTCTTCCTTTGCCATGGGAACTTATTTAAATGGCTAGTCCAGAAAAAGTTAACTCATTCAATGATGAAAACTTTTTTCAGAGTATAAGATCAACCCAAGACACTCTAAAAAAAAAAAAAACCAAAATCAAAAGCATAAACCAGGACAGGTGCAATGGCTTACACCTGTAATCTCAGCACTTAGAGAGGCCAAGGCAGCAGATCACAAGGTCAGGAATTCAAGACCAGCCTGGCCAATATGGTGAAACTCCATCTCTATACAAATACAAAAAAAATTAACCAGGTGTGGTGGTGCATGCCTGTGATCCCAGCTACTCGGGAGGCTGAGGTAGGAGAATTGCTTGAACCTGGGAGGTGAAGGTTGCAGTGAGCCGAGATCGCACCATTGCATTCCAGCCTGGGCCACAGAGCAAGACTCTGCCTCAAAAAAAAAGAGAATAAACCAAAAACGTAAAATCAATAAGAGAATTTAGTTGAATAGGAGAGTAGAAAATGAGAATGCAGAAAATATTATCCATATATTTGACAAAATCATTTAGAAGATATAATGAAAGGAATTAACCATTTACAATATCAGCAATAAAAATAAAATACCTATGAATGAACTCACTAGTAAATGTTCAAAAACTGTATGAAGAATACTTGAAGCACTTCTGAAAGACACTAAATTCAATCAAACAAAGGAAAGATAAAGCCATAATCTTGAATAGTAGAATTCTACATAGTTGAAACACCATTTCTGTCTGTGGTAAGTTAAACTTTATTCCAATGAAAAGTATCAATTTTTTCTTTCCTTAGAAAGAGACAAACTGATACTAAAGTTTGTATAAAAAATGAAACAACGAAAAATAGTCAAGAAAACATTTAAAAGGAAGAAAGCTAATTATCATACAGTATTATATTGACATATGAACAGACAAACAGAAAGCAGAACAAGATAGAAAATAAATAAATAAACCCAACGACATATAATAACCTAATATGTGATAGGGGTGTCATCTGAAATCATTAGGGAAAATAAACCTTCAAAAAATGGTCACAGACAACAGCTAGAGAGCCATCTGGAAGAAAAGTTGGATTCATCTTTCACACTGTGTACCAGCATATATTCTAAATAGATCAAAAACTTAAATGTAAAATCTGAAATAATAAACCTACTAGAAGAAAATAAAATTGCTTTTTAAATTTGGGGTGAGTATAATCTTTTAAAATATGACTAAAAATCCAGAAGCCATAAAAAATTGGTAAATGTTACTATATGTTAAAAATCTGTAAGGAAAAAAAAAGAGAAAGAGAAAAGAAAATTATTTTAAAAAGACACCACACAAGAAAAAAATTTGTAATTCATAAACAGAATAATCTCCATTATGTGTAAAAAGTACTTAGATATTGATGAGAGAAAGACCAAATTCCCAGTTGTTTACAAGTTACATTGGGGAAAAAAAATAAGTAAAAGTTTATTGGAAAAGAAATAAAAATGGCTTTTAAATACATGAAAAATGTTAACTGTTATTCAAAATAAGACAAATGAAAATTTTAAATTATATGAGATTATTATTTTTTTTCTAATCACAATGGTTAGAAACCTCATACATTTTTGTTTGACATCATATTCTGTTGGTAACCTGTGAGAAAACAAGAACTCTTCTTCATTGTTTTGGGGAGGCAGACATCAGTAAAACCCCAATAGAAGGCAATTTGGCAATATTTGCCAAAATAATTTATTCACATGTCTTTGACCAAGAAATTCCTGTTCTGGGAAATTATCCAAGGGATTCAAATGATATTTGTACACAGTTAGGCATTACAACATCTCTTCAAATAATGAAAACTACCTAAATTCTATCATACGGAAAAGGTGAAATGAACTACTACATAGCTACCCAAATAGGTTATGTAGGAATACAAAAATAAATACATACATACATAAACTTTCGGATAGTTTCATCCTGAGATCTTTCAATTAATTATATCTGCAATGACCCTTTTCCCAAATGAGGTCACATTCATAGAATTCAGAAGTTAGAATGGGGACATGTCTTTTAGGGGAACATATTCAACCACTTCAGAAGAAAGCAAGTGTCCTCTTTCTCTTAGCATCTTGTGCTTTTAATCTTCTTTACTTTGGATCAAATTCAACCTAGCTAACTGTGTGACCTTGGGCACACAGAAGTAGACTTAACTTCTGTCTACTTGAGTTGTCCATACAAATGGAAGCTGTAAATAAGCATTTGACAGGATTGTTGTAAAGATTGAATGAGGCATGGAACATAAAGTTCTTAGAGCAGCTGAATAAATATGTGAAGATATTATTTCATTGTGGTTAGCAATCTCTAACAGTAGAGACCAGGAAGACTCCCACTTTTCAATGTGTAGTTATACAAGTTATACAAGGAAGTATTTATCTTAGTTCTTCTCCCCTCGGGTTCCCAGTGCTAAGGTAAGCATTGAGGGCTTACTCCAATCTCAGAGCGCTGGCTTTGCTTTGAAAGCCTTGCAGCTTGCTAGCAGACAATCCGTAATTCACTATTTTAGGATTTAGGACACTGGTAGGAGGTCTGAAACATGTTAATTGAAAGCCCTCTGACAGTCTTATCTTGCAATTTTCTTAAAAAGTAGAGATTGGAGTTTACTTAAGAGTCAAAGGAAGCTGTGTGGGACTGTATCTTTGTTTAACATCTGTCTGCCATTTAGCACCACGTGTACCCCACAGGAAGAAAGGAGAGGCTGCCTCAGAGCTAAATTTAAATTGCAAGAGTATAAGCAGCACTTTTAAAAGAAGGCAGATAACAGCTTCCTGTCTGGGAGAGATTACTCAAAGGGAAACTTTGATGCAACATTTCCTTACTCTTTTGGTGAGAATGATTTTCTCCCCTACCTACAGTCCAGGGAGCAGCTGTTGGTAGCTAGTTAAGTAAGATGTTTTAAGTCCTTGTAAGTCTTCTCTTCAAAGTAAATATGTATTCTCTTCAAAAGCCAAGTAGTGTTTAAAACCTTCACTTCTTCTATTTTCTAAAAAAATAAGGAAATATTTTTTCTGGTAAAAACAGGTCAAATGAAAAGTTCCTAGGAGACCCAATTTCTAAATCAATAGAGGAAAGTTATTTTGATGAATATGTAAATTTGTTTGACTGTAGTAATCATTTTACTGTATATATATGTATGTCAAAACATCATGTTGTACATATATCTCACATATATACAATGAAAAATCCATTTGAAAAGAAATTTCCTCCATCTAGGGAAAGGAGGTGATGGCTTAGACACTTGTCCAATACTCCTCAGTGTCACGTCTCCATATGCAAGCCTGGAGCCTGAAAGTCTGAAGTCCTGCTTGCAACCTAATGGAGCGTAGAAACAGATTCGTCCCCAGTTGAGCCTACAGATGAGAATGTAGCTCAACTGAGAAGCTGATTACAGTCTTGTAAGACTCCAGGCAAAGGGCCAGTTAAGATATGCTTGGACTTCTGACCACAGAAACTATAAATTAATAAATGAATACTGTTCTATGCTGTTAAACTTATGCTAATTTGTTCCACCACAATAGAAAACCACTATCTCTAGGGCAATTTGTTTATCTGCTTTTGACAGGTTTGTCTAAATATAAAAAGGGGATAAATTAGTATTAGCCATAGGGTTATTTTACAGGTTAATGAGTAATATGTGTAAAATACCTAAAACTGTGCTTGGCCCATGATATGTACTCAATAAATTATATTATTATAGCATTTATCTGATACAAAGAATTACATGGTTTAATTATTTGCCTTTCAAAAACTGCTTTTTAAAGGAGCTGAAGTAGTGTGGGAAAAATGAATAAACGTTAAAAAATTATGTTGCATTTCGTGCATATGAGCTTCTAGGACATGAAACCCAAATGTGATTATTGAATTAGCTTCACTAAAGATATAAGTAAGCACTCCCACCCACCGCCTGCATTCACCATTGACCCTAATCACCTGGCTAAAGTCTATGTCGCCGTTTGTATCAGGCTTCTCCACCTAAAAAAATCTGTTGAAGCATCTGTTGGTTACAGTCCAAAGTGGGAAAATATGTACCATTATCTTCATTTTATAGACAGTTAGGTGGAGCTGCAGAGGAAAGGATTTGTGCATGTCATGGAGGAAATTCATTGCATAAATGGAATTGAAGTCCTGCATCTTGATTCATGCCTAGATTCTCACAATATCATAAGCTATTTGCTATGTGTCAAAAGACAAATTAAGGTGGAGGATGGACATTTCTCAGGGCAAATTTCAGCTCTTGTGTCTTTTTTCTGAGTCTACTCCTCCTAACCTGCCAATCAAGAAACATTTATTTTTCTCTCTTTGACAGAAACTTTGTTTGGAGACTTGCAAAGTGTTACTTCTGATTATACATCACTGCTTGCAGGTATCAACAATGCAGAAGCGAGGGCAGGTCTCTGAGCCGTTGAGTGGCAACACAACTGCTGTTGTGACAATAAAATTAGAATGGGAGATGAATTCAATCTTTTCTTCTGACACTTAAATTTTTAGCGTCTACATGAACCAGACATCTACATTCTTAGTATCCCTGTCATTCTTTGTCAATGACTGGGTTACCTTCTTATTGGAATGACCTTGTATGTTGTATTTAGAATTCTGTTTAGATACATTTAATTTTCATGCCCTTTCAAGATACTTGTATTCAGCAGCCTCCTGTGATATTACTCTTTGTTTTGAAGCTCAATATTCATTTAGTAGTGCTTTTTGTTCTACTCTATATTTGGTTCTTGGCAAATACCACAGATGAGGTCACTTTATAATTGAACTTTCATAAATCATCCTTCGCTATGTGCAACCAAATTCCCACAACCTTTTCTTCCCACAGAAATCTTTCTTAAGCCACTAAAGGATATGATAAAGAAGCAGGTTTATCTCTCGCAGTACATGTTTTACTTTTCTTTCTTTTATCCACTAAAGCTTTAGGTTTTGCTGCTAATGCAAATGTGTTATTCTCAACTTTGCGTGCTGAAGTGGCTGAATTGTGAAATCATATGTTGTCCTCAGATATGCATAATACAATAGACTGTATTCATATGTACATATATGTATTTCATAGGTACTAATTAATTTAATGTGCCAGTATAGATGTTTACAAGTCATGTCTCAATTAATATACAGGTTACAGGTATCTGCATATACGTAAATATGTATTCATTAGGTTCTTGCAAAAGTAATTGGGGTTTATGCCATTAAAAGTAATGGCAAAAACTGTATTTTTTTTTTTTTTGAGACAAAGTTTCACTCTTGTTGCCCAGGCTGGAGTGCAATGACACCATCTTGGCTCACTGCAACCTCTGCCTACTGGGTTCAAGCAATTCTCCTGTCTCAGCCATCCAAGTAGTTGGGATTACAGGCACCCCCCACCACACCTGGCTAATTTTTTAAATTTTTAGTAGACATAGGGTTTCACCATGTTGGCCAGGCTGATCCTGAACTCCTGACGTCAGGTAATCCACCTGCCTCGGCTTCCCAAAATGCTGGGATTACAGGCGTGAGCCAATTATTTTTGCACAAACCTAACACATCCTTGTATTATAAGTCCCTGGATTCCTAATATAAGAAGTCAACATCACTAACTAGGGGTTTTGTTTTTTGTTTTTTTGGTGACAAAAGTCATGATGGAGTATATTTTTAACCTACTTAAAAATACTTGATTTGGCTAGATGCCGTGGCTCATGTCTGTAATCCCAGCACTTTGGGAGGCTGAGGCAGGTGGATCCTGAGGTCAAGAGATTGAGACCATCCTGGCCAACATGGTGAAACCCCATCTCTACTAAAAAAATACAAAAATTAGCTGGGCGTGGTAGCACGCACCTGTAGTCCCAGCTACTTGGGAGGCTGAGGCAGGAGAATCGCTGAAACCCAGGAGGTGGAAGTTGCAGTGAGCTGAGATCATGCCTCTACACTCCAGTCCAGTGACAGAGCGAGACTCCATCTCAAAAAACAAAAATAAACTAACAAAGAACTTGATTTAGTGATAGTGATAAAAGTGAGAATAAACTTTTCTTCATAACATTATTAGAGGCTGAAGATATCTAATACACACACAATATAATAATGATGATAATATTGATGATAACAGGTAGACCTTCTTTTGTATGTAGGCATTTTTAGTGGACTATGTTAGGAAAGTTACAAGACAAAAATTCCTAAAGACCTTTTTAATGACAAGCTATACTAGAGAGTAATACAAATATTTTTAGATGAAAGATTTTCCTTCAGAAAGCTTTCACTCTCATTGTATTTTCACAATGCCTTAACTTAGGGTGGGAAAAAGTATCTGATACAAGGTAAACTAAGAAATGGAGAGATTAAGCAAATTGTACAATCACATAAGAAATCATAACAATGGTACAGAATCTAGATTTTGCTCTCATACTTGTTTCCTGTTGTAATAAACAATTTGGGGGCAGCATGTGATATAAATAGGAATAATATGATTCAGGCAAACACAGTCACAGCCAGCAGAGTTGCTTAAAGTGTTAAAACATGTGCCCATGTTCAACACCCCACCTGGACACCCCAGATCCAGCATTCAAAGGTCCACACCTGGTGCATAGTGACACCCTGAAGAGTCAGCTTCAGCTCAGTGCCCAGGCTGTCCCATGGACAGCATTGTTTAAAAACTAGTTGTGAAGCTGGCCGAGTTTCAGTGATTCACTTTTTAAAGACCTAGAGCAGTATTACAAAAGATTGTGATGTGTTTGCTCATCTTTCTGTTGTAGTGTGTTTCCTTATTTTTTCATCTCAAACTCCAGAATTGTCAGCTAATCTGCCTTTGCTCTGTAAAGTTCCAATCTGGAAAACTTCATGCAGTCTGATATTTGGAAAAATGAATACCTCAATGGAGCTGCTAAAAATCCCTTGCTGAGATAGGAAAGGGAGATAGAAAAGAAATGGAGTCCCTCTGAATGCTTTAAAATGGTAATCTGATGAATGCTTTAAAATGGTAATCAAAATATTATCAGAATGACTTATTGGAGAATGCCAGGATTTAGCTACATAGAAGCAAACCTTGCTGGTATGATAAGCTGGCCTCAAACACATAGGAATAAAGAACAGCTTGATCTTCTCAGGGAGATAAACAAAGACAGTCTGTGAATTGAGTTAGATAAACCTTCTGAGTTATTTTTCTTTAAGTGAGGGATGACTGGTAACTGAAGTTTCAAATATCTATAAATGAATCACTCATCTTTCTACTGCAATACTGTGGCAAGGTTAAAGCAACATTTCATGTAGTAAAGATTCACCTTAGTTTTCCAACATATCTGAATGGCTCCCAAGTCAAGACTAGTTCAGAGGGAAGCAGACTGAAGATTAAATATTTAGACATCAGTGTCCATCTCAAAGGTTGTTCAGAAATGCCATCTTAGGATAGGTTTATTTCAACCTGTGTTGTCTATGGAGTCAAGCCAATTATTTTCTCATTAACGAGCTTAATTCTTTTGCATCCTTAATCCCCATTTTTCCAAGCAAAACTTTATTTTAGTTGGTAATAGCCAGCCCGCATTCACAGATGTATATATTGTGAGGACAAGTTTTATTTTACTATTTTCCAGGGGCACCTGCACTCTGCTTTAGTGAAATACACACTCCCTATGACCTTTCTCTCCCTATGCAAGTGGCTTTCCAGGTCCCACAACTGAATGATATTGGTAAAATCTTGACAATTCTGATACAGTGGCAGACCCTAAGAGCACAGCCTGACTTTTCAGTTAGTAGACAGACAATATGATCTCATTTTTCCCTCTTATTATATTCCCCCACTAGACTAAGCTTTGCGAAACAACTCAGTTTCATTTTAGTCTAAAAATAAAGCTTAGCTGCTTGACATTTTTATTCTTCAAGGTCTCTTGGAGCAAATTGAGCTATCAGCTACCACCTTTCACATTTCATAGCAACAGGCAGAATATGTTCTTATTCATTGCTTTTCTAGCTACCAACTGATTTTCTTAGCAGGCAGCTATGTTGTGGTTCGAAAAGGTGCCCTTCCCACAGACCGAATACTTATTTAGCTAAAAGTAACCTCTGGGGCTAACCTACAACCACAGTGAGCTTCAATCAAACATTTTCTGTACATCCAGTGTGTCTTAAGCATGTCAAGAACTTGTCATTTGAAACCTCAGTAGTGTGGGATTTATACTCACTCAGGCTTGTGGGTGCCTCTGGGACTCTCAGATTACATGTGGGACATCCATGAAATATGGAAAGGAAATAACAGTACACCAAATCTTACAATACAATTCAAGGTATAAGCCAAGATCTGTGTCAGAGGCACGTTCCTTTGGTTAATTGCCATTTTTGAATGCATTTAAGTAAAAATAACCTTTTCTTTTAAAGCAACCAGGTATAGACTTAAATGAAAAAAAAGTGTAAATAAAAGCAAATGAGAATTTTTAAAATGGTAAACCATGAACCTTTTATATTTTAGACTCAATGCTTAGGCAGACTGATATTTTTTTTAAAAATAATTGTATTCTAGGTTCTCAGTTTTATTCCCCAGAGACCAACTTATTTCTTAAACCTGTTCTCTTTATTCTCAGAATTATCCTAGAAAATCCAGGTATCAATCCAATGTAATCCATAACTCTCCCACTTTACCTAATACCCTGATCAGCAGAAGTGGCTATTTCTCAGACACCACATATCTGCTTTACGAACTTGCTATCTTATCTGTTCAGGCTGCTAGTAAAAGAATACCATAAACTGGTGGCTTATCAACAACACACATTTAATTTCTTGCAGTTGTGGAGGCTGGGAAGCCCAGGTTCAGGACACCTGCAGATACTGTGTCTAGTGAGGACCTGATTTTTCTTCTCTCTATAACCTCACATGGTGGAAGGGGCAAGGGCCTCTCTGGAGTCCTTTATAAGAGCACCAATCCCACTCATGAGGGCTCCATCTTTGTGACCTGATTACCTCCTCAAATTCCCACCTCCTAGTGTCATCATCTTGAGGGGTAGGATTTCAACATATGAATTTTAGGAGGACGCCTGCCTCCCCAGTCCCTCTGCTACTCCTTGTTCAATCCTCACTTCACATCCTTGGCTTTGATCTCTCCTCTGCGTCTTTCTATTCCTAGTCATTGAAATAGATATTCTCCTAGAGAGTAGAAGCTGTGTAACAAGCCACATAACAGTATCAATTATCTGTAAGACATATGTGCTGATGGCATCATCAAATCCAGTGAGTTTTCCTACTATGAAGCCCAAGGAAAAGGATTCAACTCTTGGAACATTCATTCTTAAGATGCTTCCTCTAGGAACACAGCTATCATGCTGGGAGAAGCCCAAGCCATGGGGATTGGCCATATACAGACACTTCAGTCCATAGCTGCCAGCTGAGCTCCTGTTCACCACCCAGCCCCAAGTCAGCCCTGTGAGTGAGCTCTCTTAGATGTCACCCTCAGTTGAGGAATCAGAAATTCCCAGCCCCAGCAGCCATATTGCATTTATGTGAGAGAACCCAAAGAGAACTTTCCAGACGACCCTGGTCAAAGAACAGACCCCTCTATCCATTTGGCACAGTTACCCTACTTTTTAAAAAGGCGAAGATCATCTGAAGGGTGCAGATTTGTTAAGGCTCCTCAAAGATTGAAGATCATAACTCAGACCCTTTCAACCAGACAAGAAGCCTTCTAAGAATCTTAGAGGCACTGTTTCACCTAGGATTGACACATAAAATATAGCATGCAATATTCAGCAACATTAACTCTAAAATTTTATTTATTGCTTATCTGAAATTCCAATTAACTGCTTTCTATTTTTATTTGCTAAATTTGGCAACCTAGCACAGTACCCTGAATCTCTACCCAAGAAAGGGGCTGATCTCAAAGAAACTACTTATCATCCCCTTCCATATTTTATTCCTTGGCTTTTTGTCAAATCAGTACAGAAAGTAGATTCCCTAAATCAATCAGATCTACTCAGTAAAATGTCACAAACATATCCCCAATATCCTCTAAGCAAATATTCATTCCTAATCTTCCCCAAACTTTTATAAAATATTTAGCTGAATCCCATAGAACAAATTGAAAGGCAAACTAGAACTTGGACTTTGGGAAAATCAGATCAAATGCAAGTAAAGACAAGCTTTCAATAAAACCAAATAGTACTGATTTTGTTTTGTCTTAGAAGAATTCAGTGAAATGGGGGAAACTCATGGATTTCAATGATTTTTCAGCAGCAAATATACGTTAGAGTTCATGGAAAAATAATACCAATGATATTTGATTTTTGAATATTGATTCATAGTTTATGTATGATAGATTATTTAATTTGAATTTCACAAGAATCCATGTGAAGTAGAAAAACATAGATCATTTTTGAATCCGGTATATCTTAACACTGACTAGAGTTCAATACATGTTGTTAGGTTGAATCATTACTTCTGTTTTACATATGAAGAAGCTGAGGTTCAAAGAAATAATATTAATTGCCAGAGAAACAATATGTGAGAAAGGCAGGACTTAAACTTGGTATTCTGACACCTGATTAACTGGTTTTCCTGATATACCATGCAAACTCTAAAAATTATGTAACCAATGAAGGTCAAGTTTAAAAACAAACAAAAGAGTATCCTAGGTGAGGAAAATGTTGTTCAACAAATATTATTGAGCACCCATTATATAACATGTCCATCACTAAGCTAGGTGGTTTTTGTACACGTTTTCTCACTTCACATGAACTGTTAATAATAGTTTATGCAGAATCCACCTATCTAAATCTTTATTATCTGGAACAAAGCCAAGAATATGCAAGTGCATTGATAAGTTTCAGACAGTCAGAATAAATGCTAAACTAAAAATTCAGTCATTCCACACATATTTATTTAGTGATGATTATATATCAGCCACTCTTTGAGGTTCTAAGAATGCAGACTTGGCCCTGCTGCCTTCAAATTTAGAGTGCAGTAGTTTATGAAAACACAACCAATGCACTGAAACTGTTATACCTTATTCATTATAGAACTCCTTATATGATCACGTGAAATCTAGGTACTCATTTTACAGAAAATTCTAACAAACTCAATTGTGTATTATCCCTTCTCCAACAAATTGGAAACCACAATAAAAAAGGATATAACACTAAGAAGCCTCAGTTGACCATCTGGCAATGGCAGAGGCCACATCAGACACAACTCCAGTAAAGTGTGTTTGAAATCATCTAATCTATTGGCTAACAATCTTTGCAAACTTGAGTAAGACATAAGCCCTGAGGCTGCCACTGATTTGATTCATAGTAATTTAATTGTTTTTTTCTTTGTTTGTTTATGATCCAGATATGTATGCTAATCCAGCTACTAAAGAAAGTAATGCACTTTAGAAAAATATGTCAAAGAAACATATAATTAATCAAACCTCTGATTTATTCTCCAGAAGTTTCAGAGTAGCTCTCAAACTTTTATCTGCTTTCACACATGTGATAGAGAGCATTTAAAAAAATGTGGATGTAAGTTTAAGCAAAATTTGCATAAATGCATCAGAGTCAATATAAATGTGGATATACTACTTACTCTTTCTGCATTTTCCCTTCTTTCATTCTTGTTCAAAGCTTATCTATTAATAAAATGAGAAAACAAGTTCAAAGGAATTATGAAATTATAACCCACAAGTACCACTATAACTTATAAATGCTACTGCTATCATGAGTCAGAAAAAAAAAAAAAAGAGAGGCTTGGCTTGTACGTGCATTTCACAAATACTTTTGCTAAAAATTCACCCTGCTGTATGGAGTTAACTACTGTTGGTTTTGCCTGTTTTGTCTTATTTTTCTTTTTTCAGGAAATAGCATCTCAATTTTTCTCTGGGAAATCATCTTACTCCTTACTTACGCAGTTGAATGGCACTGAAAACCCACCACGTGCCCAGTTCTTCCCCTCCCACTGGATTAAGAAATTAGCATCTCTTATCCCCTTTGGAGGCAGGAATGAACATATGACTCTATTGATACATTGAGACTCAATCTCTGAGTTTTGCTGGAATTACTCTGAAGGAGAGATTTTCTTTCTGTGGGTGTTGCTAAATAGTGATTACTCTGTTTTGCCAGTTCATGGAGAAAGCCTACCTAAAAATCAAATCAACATAAAGGAAAGCAAAGCCAAAAGATGGAGTCAGATTCTTGATAACATGGCTTTATCATCTTGACCAAACTATCTGAAGGTGTAACTCTCCTGAGACTCCAGTTTGTTAGTCAATAAGTTCCTTTTTTTTTGTTTTGTTTAATCCATCTTGCACAAAATTTTGCCATTTAAAATCAAGTAAGATATGGAATTAAATAAAATATAAACCATGAAGGTGACCTTCTAGGAATAACCATGATTCTGCTTTAAGAAAACAATCATGTAAATATTTATTTTCTTAAATGCAATTAGATATTATTTTGTGCTATTCATCTCATTACTATGGGATGTCTGTTAAGGAGAGCATGAGTCTGGGTGATAATTTGTCCATTTCACATTTTCATTAAATAAGGAATTTACTACACCTATGAATGTCTTATGGTCAAACACCATAAACAAAATTGGTCACAATCATTCATGAAAAATCTCAACGCAAAGTACAACAGAACACTAAACCTAATAGGTCTTCTTGAAACACATAATATGATGCTCACCCCTCCTAAAAAAAGAGTTTATGGATTGAATATAGTCAACTCAAATAAGCATCAAAAACCAGGCATCTTGTTTTACTTTCAAATGCTTCTGGTCAGGTAATACAAATGTTATGTCATGGAGAAGCTGTCATTTAATTAACAGCTGTACTGTGCTGGTTACTGTGGTAAATCTCTTCATGAGGGATATTACCAGCCACAAGATTGTTGTTCAAGTGATATTAGGGAGGTAAACATTTACATCTCTCAAAAGTGAGGATTGTGTTCAGCCTTTCTGCCACGTAACTTGTCCTTTAGGGTTAACAAGGACCTTGTAACCGAATCCACTTAAAATCCATTTGTACGCCGGGCACGGTGGCTCACGCCTGTAATCCTAGCACTTTGGGAGGCCGAGATGGGTGGATCACCTGAGGTCAGGAGTTCAAGACCAGCCTGGCCATCATGGTGAAACCCCATCTTTTTCTTATTAAAAAAAAAAAAAAGATTAAAAAAAAATCCATTTGTAGAGAAAATACGAGCCTTTCTTGTTACTCCTAAGAAAGACATTAGGATAAATACCTAATGTAAATGATGAGGTGATGGATGCAGCAAACCATCATGGCATGTGTATACCTATGTAACAAACCTGCATGTTCTGCACATGTACCCTAGAACCTAAAGAATGATAATAATAAAATAAATAAATAAAAATAAGACTAAAAACAAAAGAAAGACTATATTTGAATGAATTACTCCTTTCCTAGTTTCTTCTCAAATCATGTGTAACCTTCTTGCCCACGTACTTGCAGGTCCAGATTTATTTTCTCCCAGGGTAGGAAATAAACACTCTGGCAAGTTTAGAAGTCAACTCCACCTTAGATTGGGCTGTCTTCTGAATTGTAATCAGAAGTTATTTTTGACTCAGCAATCATTTTCAGGGGTTCTTTTGTCTTCATCTCTTTCAACTTGCCAAAATCAGTGGAGAAGGTGTGTGTGTGTAAAAAAATAAGTAGCTACTTTTGGATGTATGAGTGGCTCTTTGCCATACCCCAGTTTGGAGCTCCGTGAGCCTCTGCATGGAAAAGAATTTCACAGCACTAGAGGTTAGTTGCAGGGAGGGAGAAAGGACACTGCCCATGACTTGTCTGATGAATCAACAAAAATATATGTGTTAATATTTACTCCATCAGTGCCAGAGAGAATGTGGTGTCTGATATATTTTATATATCTCTGTTGTATTTAATAAAATAGGCTTGTGTGCTGGTGAAGAATATGTATTCTACAGTTATTCATACCTTTTAAATCCAGGCTTCTCTATGATCAGTTGACCCCATGATTTCAGTTGTAGGATCTCCAGTGACTTTCTGAATCTCTCTGTGCCTTGGTTTCCTTATTTGTAAATTGAGAAGACAGTATTAAGGGCATTGAAAGGTTTTCATGTGATAATGCTGGCAAAGTGCTTAGCTCCCAGCAAGTACTCAGTAGTTCATTGTTAAACTCCGTTCCTACCTGAAAGTGTCCGGGCACTGGCTCAAGTGGTCAATGTCTGTCTGTCCCCTGATACAGTTCCCCAGTGGCAGTTGAAGTATGACATAAAACTTTGCCAGAGTTTTTATTGAATAAATCCTGAAGAATTTGGATTGTGACACACACCTGAATTCTAAGTTAGAATGAAATGACCAGCTCACTCGAGTAGTCTCTTTTTTCTACATTTGAGAGCAAGCCCAACCTATAGGATTAGGAGCCACTTGTATTTTGCCACATCTCTCTACACCATTGTTTTAAAACTGGGCATCTCTGGTCCCTTGAGCTTCTATAATGAAACTTCTGTCTACTTTTTTTTGGACAAAATAGACCCTCAATAGAACATAAAGAATGTCTCTGAGAGAGTTCATATTATGTCTCATTTACACAGAAACTCAATTGAGAGATCCGAGGTTACTTGGAACTATCTCGCTGTCCTTAGGCAGAACTAGACTCAAAAATTTCAGAAGATATATAATTTTTTTGTTGTTGTTCAATACTGATCATCTACTAGTAAACCCAATAGTATTGTTGCCAAGAAAAAAACAAAATATTTAAAATCTCTCTACCAATTTTAGTTTCTTTGTATGTGGTCTAATGATAATTTTCACTTACCTGTAATCTGTAATAGGAGGTTTTCCAAAATCAATCTTTAATTTATTGAATACAACATGTACCATGAAGGCTTTATTCTTCTTTTATTCATCAGGTGAAATGTTATTTATTAAAGTATTTTAAAAGATTTCAGATATTTAAATAGCCTATGTGTTTACTAATTATATCCTTTAAAACTCCATATTAAAAAAATTACAAATGTAGACAAAAGTACAGAGTATAGCATACAACATTCTATTTACCCCAAGTCCCCATCACCCAGACTCATAAGCTAATGGCCAAACTTGTTTCATCTGCACACAAACTCCCAGTCTCTCTATTGTCAGATTTGATTGAAATAAACCCTTGACAGCATATTTGATTAATAGTTCAGCCCATCTTTCTAAAAGATAAGATCCATCTCTTATTTTTAAAAATATATCCACAATACCATGATCACCTCTAACATATTTTCTTAACATCATGTTCAATCAGTCAGGTTCCAAATTTCAGCGAATGAATCATGTTTTTAACTTCAGAAAACCGTGGCTTTTTTTTTCCAGGTGTTATTTCCAGAACAAATTGTGAATCTGTGTGGTCACCTGCTAGCTGGCCACTTTGTGCCTTACAAGAATCTTCGGCACCCCAGTGGATCCACTTGGGGCATTCCCTGGGTATATTGAGTGCCAAGGCCCAGGAGAGCTGCCAGCTCTGAGAAAAGGGGGACAGGCAGACCCTGATAATCACATTCATCCATGAGACACTGAGCCAGCGGTAATAGCTAAGTGTGAGAATCGAGCAAGCTTTCTTTTTCCTTGTTAGTAAGCTCAATGATGCACAGGAGTGGGCAGGCCGAAATTATAGATGAGGGAGACCTCATTGCCTTCAGCCAACTCTTCAGTCTCCCCACCCTCCCAGTTATGTCCCCTGGGAAGAAGGGTGCAGGAGAGAGGCTAGGATTGGTATCTGTCATGCCAGAATGACCTTTCCAGTCAACCCTGGCAAGGAAGGCAAAGAGGAAACCCTTCAGTATGGAAGGGACATGCTGTCTACCTAACACTCTCCTCACCAACCTTCCCATCCAGGTGAGGCTGTGCCTTGAGAACCACGCTGATAGGTGGACACACCCACAGAGGACCCTGCTCCAGCCTGCCTACAGGAAATGTTCCTCCAGGGTAGTACTAGAATTGGGGAGATGGGGTGGACATAGAGCCTGTGCTGTGCAATGTACACCATCAGTAAGCCCACTCTGGGAGAGGGGAGAGCTTATGCGTAGACTTTGGTGGGAATGGTGGAGAAATGGGGCAGAGGGACAGTCACCGACTCCACCATCAGTGTCATCTCTAGGCTGCATGGAGGAAAAGTGTGTCCAGAACAAATTACCTCCTGGGGTTGCTTGGGCACAGACGGAGTTGTTTTATAGCACTTGGAGGGTGGTGCTTTCCTAGTTATAACAGGCTTGACCACATGGTTACCAAAGGGAAGAAGGACGTCCACCCACCTCTCCAGCCTTATTGCTCAGGGCTCCCCCCAGGTCCTCTGCATCTCAGCCACAGGCAGCTCCTACCACCTCCTTAAAAGCACATAGCTCTCTTGACTCCTTCATGCTTTTCTCTCTGTTTGGAACAGTTATTCTTTTCTTTGTCTAATGTTCACTCCTTCCCTAGGGCTCAGTTTAAAGGGCCCTGGCTCTGGGCTCTAGCAAGCCCCTCCTCACTCCAGCAGGTGAGAGGCTGCTGCCATTCGCTCCCCCAAGGCCCTCTGTTGCCCCTCATACACTTCACTGCTGTTGCCGCCTGCTCATTTGCACATCTTCTCTGTTGACTGTTGACACCTTGAAGGGCAGGGACCACCCCTATGTTGCTAACCATTGTAATTCCAGTGCTTGCTACAGTATCCAACATGAGGAGATTCTTAATGAATATTTACTGAATGAATGGTTTCAGTCTATAATATAGAAAGGGAACAAGTCAGAGCTGAAATTTTGAGCCAACTTTAAAACATCAATAAGGGAACTAAATTATTAGGGTTTAAGCCTTAACTGAGCTACCCTTCCCTCCAAAAAAATACTGTCGAAGAGAAGAATAAGAGGCAGAGAAGATGGAGGCTGATGGGCCTTTCCTCATCCCCTGCTAACCCGTACAAATTGACCGAGTTATGTGCTCAGTCATACAGTAGCTCCATCATAGAAGCTAGGACAAGCCCTCTGTCACTGATTTTCCTGGGTGCAGTGGCGGGTTCCTCTGGGACTTTGGGGCAGGGAAAGGTCATCTGGTATCTCAGAACACAGGACCTGGAAGCCCTCAATGACAGCCACCTCTTGGATGTTGTTACCTTAGTGCAAATCCCAACAGCATGAAGAGGCCACATTAGGGCTGCTAGTCTAACTGTCTAACCTCTCATTTAAATCAGAGCTCTCACACGCACCTTTTTTTTTTTGAGACGGAGTCTTGCTGTGTCACCCAGGCTGGAGTGCAGTGGCACTATCTCAGCTCACTGCCATCTCTACCTCCCGGGTTCAAATGATTCTCCTGCCTCAGCTTCCCAAGTAGCTGGGATTACAGGTGCGTGCCACCACGCCTGGTTAATTTTTGTATTTTTAATAGTGACGGGGTTTCACCATGCTGGCCAGGCTGGTCTCGAACTCCTGACCTCTGGTGATCCAGCCGCCTCGGCCTCCCAAAGTGCTGGGATTACAGGCCTGAGCCACTGCACCCGGCCACCATTTTTAAGAAATGGTGATGCAGCTCCTTCTAGAAGAATTAATTGACAATAGAGCTCAATCTAAGCAAAAGATTATTGTTAAGCAATTTTTATTCAACAACAAGGATAAAAATGCTTTCTGTTATTTTGTTCTGAAACCTGGTTTTCTAAAACTTCCATTCATGGGTCCCAGTTCTGGAGAAATACATAAAGACTTATTTTCCCTTTAATGTAATAGACCTTAAAATGTACTTTACAGAAAATCCCAATTTTAAGAAGTCTCAATCCCACAAAAGAGATTCAGACAAATTTGTTACTGGTTTGGAAAGAATGTGACCCAGATCCTTAGCTGTTTTGCTATGGACTCAAACCTTGGGTCATTTATTCCATTAATGTATTAACTTGGTTAATATGATTGTGATGGTGGATTACATTTTGATCTAGGCTGAATTCTTCCTTTTCAAATTGCTGTCGGTTGAATTCATGTATTGACTTATTTACAGGTTATAAACAACTAACTCAGTTGCTTTGTTTAGTTCCTAAATCACTTCCCTATTTTTAGATCATTACCATGTTTGAGAAGAATAGATAACCTTTGATTTGCTAGGCATGTGGCAGCTTGAGGTGCCAGCATTTAGGGCTATTGTAGCTAAATCTCATTCATGGAATGAAAGTATGTGGCTGGTCATAGTTGTGACATCTAATTCAACTGAACTTTTGTTTTTTTCTGCAAATAGATCCCACCTAATACTTTTAGTCTAAGTTAATTTAGCTATGGTTGAGGCCTCCACCTCTCTCAGTAGGTTGCTCTATGATGACACCACCCACTGTCTACTGACCTTGCTGTGTAACTTGAAGCCACCTGTGGTTGGTTGTGTTGGTGTGTGATATCCTAAGAAGTCATGCCGTGTCCTTACAAGTGAAACCACAGTGCCTAGCTTCATTTAATGCCATTCCGAGTCATTTTGCCAGGAAAAATGATTGACTCATGGAAAGAAAGCTTGTACTAAAAGTGGAGGAAAGCACAGAGAATTTATTCAAGAATGTCTTGAAACCTAAATCACTTGGAAATGGATATTTATGTCCCTGATTCTGTTTGTTTCATGTACTGGAACTGTAAAGGCCTACGGGGTTGACACATATCCTACCAGTGTTTACTTCTCAACTAAACATTTCATATCCTGAAATATCCAAGTTATTTTTATAAGACAGCTTCCTTACTTTTCTCCAAGAGATTTTTGGGATAGAACAGTGATTCTCAACCACAGGTGATTTTTCTCCCCTAGAGGACATTTGGCAATGTTTGGAGACATTTTTGGTTGACACAGGTGAAGGGTTGCTACTGCCATCGAGTGAGTAGACGTCAGGAATTCTGCTAAAAATCCTTCAATATGCAGGAAAACATCCCACCTCCAACAAAGAATTGTCTGGTCCAAAATGTCAATAGTACCAAGGTTGAGAAATCCTGGGTTAGAAAATCTATTTCTAATTTATTTAAATTTTCTCTCTATTGACTTCAACCTTATTTACTGTTTTAGATGATTTTCTTGAATCTGACAATGACTGGGGTTAGGAAATAACTGCTGATCAAAACCCACTAAACTATATCCCAAATGAACCCACATTACAAGTGTAACAGGATGTTTCTGGGTGAGACTTGCTCCTCCATGCCTTCTGTGCTCTTTATGTAGAGAGACTGAAAGGGAATACGTTTCATTTTTTTATTGCTGCCATAACAAATTGCCACAAATTCAGAAGCATAAAGCAACACAAATTTTTGATCTTACAGTTCTGTAGGTCAGATGCCTGGTACAGCTGTCACTGGGTTAAACTCGGGGTGCTGGCGATGTAGAATTTATTCTGTATGCTCTGGGGGATACTCACTTCCTTGCCTGTTCTACTTCTCCATGTTGCTGGCATTCCTTGGCTTGTGGCCTCTTTCTCCACATTAAAGCCAGTAATGTGCAGTTCTCTGACCTTTCTTCTGTAGTCATATCCTGTTCACAGCCAGGAAGAGCTTTTTGCTTTTAAGGACTCTGGTGTGATTACATTGGGCCCACCCAGATAACCCAGGATAACTTCTCCATCTCATGGTCCCAAACTTAATCATATCTGCAAAGTGCCTTTGTCATGTAAGATAACATTTTATATATATATATATATATATATATATATATATATATATATATATACACACACACACACACACATACATACATAGGTTTCAGGGATTAGGATATAGATATTCTTGGGAGACATTATGTTGCCTATTCCAAATTAAGACTAATTTTGGCACCAGCTAACTTCCATTGGGCTTTTGATGTCCTATAAACTGGGACAAACTAAAGAACAGAGGCTTTGGGAAATGTGCTGATATCATTTGTCATAGAATTTTCCTGGGAGCAGCTCCACTGCAGCCTTGTGGATAGGAGTAAGTTTGCCTCTAATGGAAGTGGATATTTCAATCGTCAATCATTTTGGAAAGAAGTCATTTCTGTGTGAGTCTCAGAAAGGGTGAGGGAAACAATCTCTCCAAAGGCCTGGGCTCGTTAGCCTAGACATGGAGAGAAAGGAACCAAGAGCATATACAGATGTTTAGGGTAGGATAAACCCCAGGGCCTAAGCAAGTGTCCTGGGACAGAAGACATGATGTCAACTTACTTTGTAAGGGACCTAGAAGAGAGTGAAGATTGTGCAATATCTTGAAAAAGTCTTAGTTTTTCAAAAAGTATCTTGTTTCTGCAATGCTGTCAGAAATGGAGGAAAATAGACTCTGCTGCACTTGAAGATGTCTCCCCTGGACTAGGAAGATGCAGTCTACAGAGTCTGGAATCACGTGGCAGATGAGGGGGAGCTGGGGAATGCAATGACTAATTTTATATGTCAGCTGGACTGGGTTAAGGGATGCCCAAATAGCTTGTAAGATGTTTTTTTTCTGGGTATACCACTGAGGCTAGTTCCAGAAGAGACTGGCATTTGAATTTGTAAACTGAGTAGAGAAGCTTCACCTTTGTCAATGTGCACAGGCATTATCCAATCCTTTGAGGACCCAATATGGTAAAGAAAAACAAAACAAAACAAAACAAAACAAAAGGCAGAAGAGGAGCCGATTTGCTGTCTCTTCTTGGGTTGGGAAATCCATCTTCTGCCCACAGACACTAGAGCTCCTGGTTCTTAGGCCTTTAGCCTCATACTGAATTACATCACTGGCTTTCCTGGTTCTCCAGCCTGAAGATAGCATATGGAAAAATGTCCTGGCCTCCATAATCTTGTGAACCAATTCCCCTAGTAAATCTCCCCTTACATATCTATATATTTCTTATTGGTTCTGTTCTCTGGAGAACCCTGACTAATACAGGGGACACATCAGAGACTGGGATATTCAGAAACTGTTAGAAGAAGAAAAGCTGGAAAAAGACTGAATTTTAAAAGTATGAAAGCTTCCAACCATTGTGATTTGTATGTTAAGGGAAAGTAGGACCTCGGGGATTATGAAGTCTGGGCTATTTGTGTAAGGTACCGATATCTGCTTTATAGTAGTCAGTACAAGCATGAGATTTCAGAGCATTTTAGAAATAAATATGATATTCCTGATTCACAGAAAACTCTCTCCAGTCACAAGATTTTACAAGGCGATGCTGCAGGGATGGCTTTTTTTTTTCTTTGAAGATATTGGCTGGGGTGGACCTTGCGGAAAAGACCTTGGATTCTGCTCAGGAGGAGACTGGGTTGTGAGTCTCCTGTTTCATCTTTGCACATCGTATCTGAATGAACTCATCCACTCCTGGATTTATCTGTCATCAAGCCTGGATGATTCTTGGTGTAATACTTCAGGCTTGACCTCACCATTGGAAAACCATAGCCCCTGACCTGAAGGAACTCAGAGTGTTATTTATTTCTTCTTTGTACCCTCAGCCCTCAGCATCATGCCTGGAAAAAAATCACTGAATTATTTTTTGTTAAATAACTATATCAAGTGTACTACTCTCTCTAACCAGCTGGTTAAACTTGGTGAATTCACTTTACTGAGATTCAAGTTTCCTCATCCAAAATGAGACGGTTGGAAATTTTAATTCTAAGGTAATTTCTGTCTCTAACATTCTATAATCTTTTCAGTGTTTAAAGTGTCACTTCACCCTGTGACGGTTTTTACACTCTCTTTATTGTTAGATGAAGTAGAAAAGCATTGTCTTCCAGTAAAGTGTCAGATGTTTCACCTGACAGGCAACCAGGCTTGGGGTAGATGACTCTTTTGTGTAGATTTGGCTCCTTTTGCTCGAATCAGTTCATGCTATGTTTACAAAATATTAAGTGCAATGGAAATTAATTTCACCCTGGGTGCCTTGCCATACAGAATCAAAGGGAGCAGTTTGTGGGTGCTGTGTCAGACAAGGGTTTGGGCAAAATGAGGAATAAGATGGAACCCTTATCTTTTACCCTTTTGTTCTACCTTGCTGTCTCCTTAGGCTTCTTGGTCAGGGACATATATCTGGTCCCAGGGAGTCCATTCCCCTCACGTGAACTCCCTTAGCTCTGCTGCGGCTGTGTGGGAAAGGTTTCTTAATTGCATTTTCCTCCAGGTACAAGGCAGCTGTCTTTCCTCCAATGCACATGCAGCTTTCTTCTGAGCTTTGGCATGTGGGTTATGACAGAAATATACTGGTTTACAAATACCAACATTCAAGGACACCAAGGGATGCAGAATTCACCTGCCAGAGTGTTTGACACTTGTGTCACGAAAAGGCAACAGCTGAGAAAAGCCCTGTGAGAAATACTTTCTCACGTAGGTGGGAAAGGAATTGTAACGCAATTTGAGGTCTATTTCTTCCAGCAGCTACTCCCAAGGGTGGAGAAAATGGGAATGTCCTCTCGTTCATTTGGTGATTGTGTGGAAAATGATAGCTTACCAATGATGCAGTAGTAAATTTTCACCATGGGATACAAGATTTCGGTTTCTCTACCTCACAGGTTTGATTAAAACTGGGACACCAATTTCTTCTAAATGTAGATTCTTATGTGCAGTCACCTCTTTGTCTATAATATTAAAGATCACAAGCTTTGAACATGGCCAAAGAGACTAACTCTTTTATTTAGACCAACCGTAGCAATAGTATTCAAATGTCTTTCCTTCAGCTCTGCCTACTTGAAGGTCTTAGAGAACATTTCCTTTCATTCGTGATGGTATCCAGCTTCTTTTGGATACTAACAGGAAGTAGGTCATACATGCTGCTGATAAACAGAAAGCCTTTTGGTTTTAAACTTAATAACAAAGCAAGGTAGGTGGACAGAGCCCTTTGCCCAGGATTTAGTCACTCAGAGGTGGCGTCCAGCATCTACATTGATACAAAGAGAATGTATGCATCAATGTATCATTGGCAAGAAAGTCTTCTACCCAGGAAATCAGGCTTGTTAAACCTGGAGACCTGCCAGAGGGACCCCAATGGACCTGAAATTCTTGGTGTAATGTGTTTGAACCAAGAGACTCATGTAGGCTAATGTAAGTGGTAGTAGTTTTACATTCAAAAAAATACAATACAGACACTCAAAAGGAATCTAGAAAAAAGTTCAAATATTTGTGCTACTTTGAGACTGTTAATAAGAATGAAGATAGTGATACGGGAGTGCTGGGAAGGGAAGAGTGTGGTCCCTTGAAATGATGTAGAACTGGGGAAGGGAAGTGCTGGGTAGAGGAGGGCATGGTCCCTGGCTAGGGCTCTACCCCACGGATCTAGGTGAGGACAGGCACTTCTGCCTTCATGCCCAAATGCGTTTTCCAAGACCACCCTGGGCTGCCATGCCCCCATCCTGAGCCCATAAAAACCCATGACCTTAGCCAGACAGAGACAGAAGCTGCTGGACTGCAAGAGGAACACACCAGCCATGGAAGAACAACAGCCACTGGATGTCGTGAGGGCGTCCAGAGGAGCACGTGGCAGAAGAGCACACTGACAGCCACCACTGACCGGTGGAAGGACGTGGAGTTTGGCCCGGCCAGGTGGAGGACAGCCTCGGCTGTGGAGCGGCCTGACTCCAGGGGAAACCATCTCCCTTCTAGCTCCCCCATCTGCTGAGGGCTACTTCTACTCAATACAACTTTGCTCTCATTCTCCAAGCCCACGTGTGATCTGATTCTTCCAGTGCACCAAGGCAAGAAACCCTGGGATACAGAAAGTCCTTTGTCCTTGCATCAGGGTAGAGTGTCTAACTGAGCTGGTCAACACAAGCCACCTATAGATGGCAAAATAAAAAGAGCACCCTGTAACACACGCCCACTGGGGCTTGGGGAGCTGTAAACATTCACCCCTCGATACTGTGGTGGGGCCGAAGCCCCACAGCCTGCCCGTCTGTGTGTTCCCCTAGAGGTTTAAGCTGCGGGCACTAAAGAAGCGAGCCACACCCTCATCGCATGCCGTGCAAGGGGGGCAAGGGAACGATTCTCGTTTCAATAGGATACAGTAATACTTATAAAATATCAATTCTTTTCAATTATCTAGCTTCTCCAATCTCTCCCAATAGTCTCACTTCCCAGTCTAGAAGATTCCACATTCTTGGCAATAATCATCCTCTTTAGGCCCAGAAGAGAAAGCTGTTTCTTACCAGAGCATGCATTCCACACTGAACTCACTAGGAGACTTCTGAAAAGAAATATATATGGCAAAAAGTAAAGCTGACCCGGGCCATTTCTTCAGTTTCAGGACACTGTTGCACCATTATTTCTCTGATTGCTATCATAGAAATGTAGGTAAATGACAGTTTAGAAGTTTGCTTGCTTACTTTATGCCAATTAATGTGTTAGGCCAATGGTTCTTAAATTGTTTTAGGAGATACAGTGCTCGGATTTTATGGTACTTTTCATATTGCCTTGGGAAAAAAAAAAGCACTAGTTAGTTCTATCGTATGTATTAAGAGCGTACTTTAAGTCTGTAGCATAAAATCACAATCTTGAGCAGAACACTCCATGAAATAAAGTCACCGAACCAACATGGGTAAATTCTTCCTAGGTTTCCCTCTTTAATATTGATTGCCATTTAGTCCTTTATTTTTCATCCTTTATCAGTTGATAGCAGAAGTATGGAGTGGATGCCAAAAATGTAATACAAATACATGAGACAAATGAAATTAACAACATATCACCATTTGTTATTATTTTTTTTTGCAAATTGGGAAAAACTACCAGTATTTTATTTTATTGTGATATAATACCTTTTATCCAACTTGAAATATTGAAATATATCTGAACTTCTTTCTTTCTCTTTCTTTCCTCCCTCCCTCCCTTCCTTCGTTACTTCCTTCCTTCCTTGGCTTTCCTTTCTTTCTTTCTCACTCTATTGCCTAAGCTGGAGTGCAGCGGCGTGATCTCGGCTCACTGCAACCTCCACCTCCCAGGTTCAAATGATTCTCCTGCCTCAGCCTCCTGAAAAGCTGGATTTACAGACATATACCACTGTGCCCAGCTAAAAAAAATTTTTTTTTTTTGAGACAGAGTCTCACTCTGCCACCCACTGCACTCTGGAGGGCAGTGGTGTGATCTTGGCTCACTGCAACCTCTGCCTCCTGAGTTCAAGCCATTCTCCTGCCTCAGCCTCCCAAGTAGCTGGGATTACAAACATGTGCCACTACACCCAGCTAACTGTTGTATTTTTAGCAGAGACTGGGTTTCACCATGTTGGCCAGGCTGGTCTTGAACTCCTGACCTCAAGGGATCTGCTTGCCTCAGCCTCCCAAAGTGCTGGGATTACAGGTGGGAGCCACTGCCCCTGGCCTTGAAATGTATCTGAATTTCACAGAAGACTACTTTGATAATCCTTGTGTTGGGTTCTGTGGAGGGGTGCAAAAGGAACTTCTATTCATAAACATGGGCAAGGAATACCTTATTCCTCTAAGCTTATGCTTTCCTTTCTCTCATCTACTTCTTATTTACAGTTTTGGCCTGGCTTTCACTTTTTTACATTTTTTAAATGCTTTTTATTGAACATACACTTTTAGTCTGCATTTTACATATGTACTCTAACTTTTCTTATCTTTATCCACACCCCCTTGGATATTCTCTCTCTTCCTTGCCTTCTGTGACATTAGTTTTTACAGATTCTCATCCTACGTCTCTGTCTGTCCTGACGACTCCTTGTTGTTGTTCTGTCTCCTAGGGGTCAGCTGCTCCAAAGGTGACCATGCTTCATATGATCAATTCATTCATTCATTCTGACATTTTCTCTATAACCTTTGTGGTGATGCTTTGTAATTCTCCACCCAAGTTTGAATCATTCTTTTAATTCTCAGGCCTTGTTTCTACTGTCTCTAGTTGGCCTCCCACACATTGCAATTATTTTATTAATAAGAATAAAAAGTATTTCTTGAATATACTGACAAGAAATACTTGATGGTGATGGCATAGGTTCCCTGCCCTTAAGTTGTTCATGATTTCATGTTGAGACAATATTTATTTGACGGTCCTTCCTAGAATGTAAAATCTTTGTATATAAAATTGTCTTTGTTTTGTTATATGTCCCAATTCTACCAGTAATTAGCATGTTGAGATGTTCAAAAAATGCTCATGAAATTAAGCAATGAATCATGGAAAAATTGAGGACAAAAGGAGACTTACCTTTAACCCATTGCTCCAATTAGATATTTAATTCTCCTCTAAAGTGTCTCAACAATTGGTCACTCAGGTTCTGTTGCCACTAGAAGGTTATTGTTTGTCACTGGTGTTCATAGACCTGATCCAAAATGGCTTTCCTAGGTTTCTTCTTTCATAATGAAAAGAAAGAAGTGAATGCTGAACCAAGAAAAACCTAGAGGAAATCCCAGGATATATGGACAGAGGTAGAAAGAGCTGGCCATTATGCAATGAGGAAGTCATATAAGCAGGTTAGAAGAAGGAACTGAACTATTCACCTCATGTAGCACCCATTCAAAACAGAGGGTCAATAGCTACAGCTGTTTCAGTTTTGCCAATTTTGCTCTCCAAATTAGACACGTGCCTTCCATTGACGTTAATAGGAGCCATGTGTGTGCAGTTGATGGCGGTACTTATCGCTAAGGAAGCAAAGTGCTGAGTTCCTGCCACCCACCCACATCTGTGGCTTTAATAACCTACAAGCAAATGAAAAACAAACATACTGTTGGCATATTAGGAAACCATGGGACTTTATCAAAACCAACTAGGAAAAAAACAGAGACACTCTGGTGTGGAGACTGTGCTGGTGGGCTCCACAAAAGGCCAGGACCTCAATTCACTGTCCATTGGGCGCTTTGCCCTTCCATCAGTGAGTTATTTGGTTGGAGCATTATGGAGGATATTTATAAGACTCTCAGATGAGGGAATAAAGCATGACACTCATGGTAATAATGATAGTCATCAATTTGTTTATTGAACAAATGCTTCTTTGAGGTTAAAGAAGTTGTCAGCTAGGAAATGTTAACCCTTCCAATAGTACCAGGTTTGAGACTTAAGGAAAAAACTATTTCCATAAATACAGTAAAGTATATCTGTTGGATCATTCTTTATGATATACCTAAATTGGATAGCCGTCGTGGTTAGGATTAGTGGATTTGAAAATAAAGGTAAATAGTAAATTTGACAAATAAATTATACAATGAAATACCATTTGCAAAAATTAACGTGAGAGTTAAGACAGTAGGCACTAGTATAGACTTTTCCCCAAGATATAACCTATCACTAACTGAAAGAAGAAAAGCTGCACATATGTGATACACATATAAAGTGATACACATATTGACCTTTGTTTAACAGACTGAGAATTAGCTGAAAACGTGTCACTTAAAAAAGTTTGGTAGATGTGTCCATTTTAGTCCTGAAAAGGTTAATTGTCTTGTCAAGTCAGTGTCTCAGAACTTAGATTCCGGACAGTGGGGCCTGGGGAGAGCTCTGCACATCTGACCAGTGATCAGCTTCATGTTTTCCAATTCCATCTTTGTCTCAAGACAGTTCAAAAATTCTGTCTTATCTTTCCCTTGTTGCCAACCTGCAGTCCAATGATGGTTTTTTTTTCCCCTGGGGTTATCTGCTATGTAGACAGAGAGCTCATAGGGTGAGGTGCTTGGAAGCCCGAGGGAGGAAGGTGTTGACTCTTCCTCCTGGGTGGCTATCTTATCTCTGGTTCTACTTTTAGCCTCAATTCTAACTTCAGTCTGGGGCAGAGAATTTAGTATCTCTAGTCTTGCAAGTAAAAAGACGAACAGGTTCTAAAGCATCTCCAATTACTTGTGGACAGGAAGGGTCTTTCTTAGCAAAGTGTTGCTGTTTTCCCTCTCTGTCTCCAGGTAGGCTAGCATGCATACAAGTTCTTCATCAACAGTCTCTCTCTTGCTGGACTTCAGTGAAGGCTGCAAGGAGTAACCAATGTATTCCTGTATTCCAGAGTTTTCCTGCCAAGTTTTCTAACATTCTAGTCTTGTTAGGCGTGTTATCTGTATCCCAAAGTACAATAAGTGACAGGTCAAGAACCTTGTAACAAACATTTCCAAATCCTTAACTTAGTAAGGATATAGGTATCTTTACGCCATCTACCATATCACAGCTCAGCCAGTTCCACATTTTATGGGCTTATTTCTAACACCTTATTTCCAAGTACTGGTTTCTGTGTTAGATATAACTCTTTCAGTGTCAAGTAATAGAAACCAAACTCAGTCTACTTTAAAATAGTTTGATGTCTTCTGTATGTGTAACACAGGATAGTTTTTCTGGAAGCACAGCTGGATTCAATCAAAAGCTAAGTAGGTTTGAGATTAACCTACTAGAGTTATGTCATATCCAGGTGTACTTTCTTTCTAACCATAAATTCTATGTCCTTGCCATTGACTTCATTCTCAGAATTCTCATAGTTACTTTCAGCAGTTATAGACTATCGATTCCTAAGGCTAGTATTAGTATCTTCAGAAGAAAGCAAGCTTCTCATCCAATAATATAAACAATCTTGGGATTGTTCCATTGCCCTTAATTTGCCCTGCTGGGTCATTTTGCTTATCTTAAACAGATCACTGTGGGGTGCAGATGACTGACCAGATCCCATGCTTGGCCCTCGAGGCAGGCTTGGTCAGCTCCACTGGAAACACTTTTAAGAGAGGCAAGGTTGATTAAGAAAGGTGTTTTTATCATTACTAGAATAAGAAATGAGAGATGTTGGCCAAAGGGTACAAAGTTTCAGTCAGGATGAATAAGTTCTGGAGAACTGTGCAACATGGTGATTATAGTTAATTATATTGTACACTTGAAAATTGCGGAGAGTAAATGTTCAGTGTTCTCACAACAAAAAGATAAGCATGAGGGGCAATAAATATGTTAATTACCTTGATTTAATCATTTCATGATATATACAGAGATCAAAATATCACATTGCATACCATAAATGTACACAATTTGTCAATTATACTTTAATTCAGCTGGGGAAAAAAGAAATGGATGCTGGACATGAAATTTGAAACTGATGAATGATGAAATATTAAAGAGACCTAAAGTTATTTAGAGGAGAAAGGAATGGATTGGAAAAGGAAGAGAGAGAGAAGCAAAAAATCCTGAGTACGCTAAGCTTTTGAAAGGGTGTTTAGAATGCGCAGGGAATCAATATTAGAGGCATTTTCTATACTATACCGTAGGATTTTGGGGTGACAGTATTTTAAAGCTACTTTGCTACATAGTTTTCTCTCAATTTTCAAGAAATGTAAGTAAAGACTTATACTATCTACTAAGGCTTCTTGGAAGTATCTTTGTGCTGTCTTGTGGATGCAATACTCTGCTAATTCTGGTCAAGAGGGTACCCAGTTTAACTTGGGTTATGTAAGATCCTTGGAAGCCATTGCCAGGTCCTTAAGGAAAATGACTAGACTCAGGATCGTGTTGAGTACAGATCTTCACTTTCAGGCATCAATTTCTCCTCAGAGCTCTGTCTTTCCTAATAGTCTTCAATGTTTCTTTTCAACAAGGTTTTAGGGCCATTTTTAGTATCAACTGTAGCAATACTTAAAGACGAATGATGGAGTGAACAGCCCTGTAGCACCAAAGGCATTGAAAACAATTATTTACTCTGAAACCAAAAGAATTTCTTGTAGAAAAAAATTATATAAAGCAGAAATTCACCTAGCTGCATATTAGAATCATGAGAGAGGTTTTTAAATATACCAATGCCTGGGTCCTACCCCTAGTGGTTTGAATATAATCGATCTGGGGAGGGCTTGGTGTGAGTAATTTTTAAAAACTCTCCCAGTGATTTTAATGTGCTGCCAGACTTTAGGACCACTATTGTAGATATTATCACCACCAAGCATGCCGATGAAGGCCACAGTCATATGAACCACATGTATGGAGAACTCATACATTTTCTCCAACACCCTTCTGTGATTCAGTTAGTTTAATATATATCACAAGAAAGCCCACCTCTAGTGCTTCTTTAGGAAGTAAAGACACTGTCAACTCCAGGAAGCTTTCTGGGTTGATATAAGCATCTAGGAGTTAACATGCAGGGTAACTGTGACTCCAGAAAGGAATTCCATGGCCACATTTAAATGTTGCATTTGTAATAAATGGTAGAATTGCCCCAAGGTTCTAGGCCCATATGCAAATGTCAAAAATCTGCCACAAAGGCCACTGAGTCCTACAGAGCAAATCAAACATTCAGGCAAAGCTGTTGTTGATGTTCTGCATCTGTAGAAAGGAGGACTTGGGCCACTTAGTTCGTATTTGCCCTATGTGACAACACTGATTCCAGGTGGAAGAGTCGCCACTGACGTAGGAGACACAGTTGATGTTACTTTGACTAAGAAGCTCTGGTATTCACTTCATCCCACCCACCTATCCCCCCAGTCCCTCTTATTTGCTCACTGGCTGCCCTCCACCCTGGCTTTCCTTCCTTCCTGGGACTCCTGCAGTGTTGCTCATTGGCAGGTGTTGCACTGGTCATTCCTGAGACTGCTTTCTTGCCTGCACTTCTAGCAGCCTCTAAATTAGATCTGGAAGCAAATGCATCCTGTCTATTTCCTGAATTGGATGTCTTTCAATCAGCACAACGCTTCTTGCTGTGGTGATTAAAAGGAGCCATCTGTGAATGTATGAATGCTTTATGTGTCATTTAGAAAAAAACAATAGACCAGGCGCGGTGGCTCACGCCTGTAATCCCAGCACTTTGGGAGGCTGAGGCAGGCAGATTGCTTGAGGCCAGGAGTTCAAGACCAGCCTGGCCAACATGGTGAAACCCTGTCTTTACTAAAAATATGAAAATTAGCCAGGTGTGGTGGCACACACCTGTAATCCCAGGTACTCGGGAGGCTGAGGCAGGAGAATCGCTTGAACCTGGGAGGCAGAGGTTGCAGTGAGCCGAGATAGTGCCACCGCACTCCAACCTGGGTGACAAAGCGACTCTGTCTCAAAAAACAAACAAAACCCAACAACAATAAAAGAGACTAGTGCAAATACTCATGTTGTATTGAAAATTACCCTTTGGATGTTGTCATCTTCCAGTAAAATATCATTTCTTCACAGTTATTTTGTCATTTTCTCCCTTAAAATAGCCATTTCTGAGGGTGATGGCCACTAGAATTTTGAAACAGAGGAATTAGAAAGTGACTTGTTTTGTACTGGGAAAGTTTGATAGCTGAGCTCTGCAGCAGAGAAAGTGCTGTAAGAGGCCTGCACTTATGAGGAAGAGAGGAAGCAGGAAGAATGAAATCACCAAACCTGAGTAAAACACATCTAATGAAGTCCTTTTCAATACAAATATCCCTCTCAGCCCCTTTTCTGGTTAGTTGTGGTTGAAGGACTTTTTACTTTTAATAAAGTCTGTCTCAGGTTACCTATGACTGTGTAACAAAACTCCCACAGATAACGGCTTAAAGCCAGAAGTATCACTGATAACTATTATCTCTGATAGTGCTGAGGTTTGGCTGAGTCCAGGCAGGTGGCTGTTGCTCTTGTGGGACCACAGTCCCACAGTGGCTGAGGCTGGGTCTTCTCAAAGGCCTCCAAACTCAAAGGTCTGCTGTGGACCAGGGGCTGCCGCTCTGGGTCTCCTGGGGCATCTTTCTCTGAGTCTCTGGGTCTCTCCGAGGGCTCTCTTCAGCATGGTGCTTCCAGCTTTCAGACTTCTTACATGGTGACTCAGGGCTCCAAACACATATATCTCAACAGAGAGCCAAGTGGCTGGGCACGGTGGCTCACGACTGTAATCTCAGCACTTTGGGAGACCAAGGCAGGTGGATCATGAGGTCAGGAGTTAAAGACCAGGCTGGCCAGGATGGTGAAACCCCGTCTCTACTAAAACTACAAAAATTAGCCGGGTATGATGGCTGGCACGTGTAATCCCAGCTACTTGGGATGCTGGGGCAGGAGAATGCCTGAATCCAGGCAGCAGAGGTTGCAGTGAGCTAAGATCGCGCCACTGCACTTCAGCCTGGGCGACAGAGTGAAACTCCGTCTCAAAAAAAAAAAGACCAAGCCAAGTAGCAGTCATATTGCTTTGTATGACCTGTCCTGGAGGTCCTTTCTTCCACATTCTGTTTGTTACGAGGAAGTTAGTAAGCCTGGCCCATGCTTAAGGATAGAAGGATTAAGATCTACCTCTGTTGGGAGACATGCCAAACAGTTGGTGGGCATGTTTTAACCATCACAGAGTCATACTCATGTCATTTTTTAAAGGCCTTGCTCTTAGAATAAAAAAAAAAAAAAACCTCAAATACTTGGTCATAGTAAAGCCTGTGATTTTGATCTGTGGCCATAAGAAACAAATTTGCCTTTAGTATCATGGCAGGTGTGTGGTATTGTTTCAATGTCTGGAACCTAACATTCTCCGTAGTGACATTTTATGCATCATCGTTCTATACATGATTTGTGCTGTAAAAGTTGTTGGTAATGATCTTAGGAGATACAATTGTATTCTGTCTGCTCAGAACCGTCTGCTGGTCTGAATCTGATGGATTTTTCTCCTTTTCATCTCTGTGGGCCCAAGGATTACCTGTGGGGCTTCATTAGCTGGGAGCCAGGGCTGGCCATCTTGAAATGCATGACACATAAAGGATTATACTAAAGAAAAACAAAACCCAGAAAATCCCAGGACATCTTTTCTTCTCTAAGCAGGATCAGATATAAAAGTTTCAAAGTGAGAACCAAGATTTTGCTTAGAAATGTTTCTCTGTTATCTTATCAGCTTGCAATAGTCTATCTTTTCCAATTATTCAGCCTTTTTCTGAGCATCTTCTGGCTCTTACATCAAGACCTTATCTTTCAGAAAGGTTTCACTGAGCTTATCATCTCTTTGGCTGTGATGGAAAGGCTCCAAGGCCCATATGTACTTATTTCCTTCCAGCTTCTCCGACAGCCCCCGGTGACCCTGCCTGCTAATGTAGGCGCTGGTATCTATACATGTTCCCTCTACATTGTTCCAGGGTTGGTCTTTGTGATCAATAGAATGTGGGAAGAGTGGGGGTGTGTCACTTCTGAGATTGTAAACAATACTGTGGCTTCTTTCTTGGTTGCTCTTTCTCTTAGATCACATGCTTCTGTGGAAGCTGGCTTCCATGTAGTGCTAGGCAGAGGCACGTGCAGTGAGTAACTGAGTATTAGAGCCAAAATTCCCATGAATAAGACTTTGGAAGTGAATCCTCCAGCCCAGTTAAGACTTCAGATGATTGCAACCTCATAAGAGTCCTTAGACCCAACTACGTCACTCAGACTCCTGACCTTTATACATTTTGTAAGATGATCAATTGTTTTTGTTCCAAGCTGCTACATTGTAGTTGAATTCATAACACAGCAATTGATAACTAATACAATCTCTTTCTATCCTTTTCCCAATCTCCCTTGGTCAATGCTGTATGAGTAAGTTGTCTTTGACCATCAAAGGTAGTCCACTGTCTATCATAGCACATACTTGCTTTTGTTTTTGGAAACATAGGTCTCTTTTGATTGTCTCAACTTTCTATGGGATTGAAAATTGCCAAAGGCTATTACTTAAATCTACACCCAATAAGTCAGTGGGATACACACATAAATACATTCACACACACACACACACACACACACACACACACACACACACACACACACTACATAGGTGTGTGTGTATATCTATACATAGTTATAGATATTGCCATATATGTTTTATATCAGAAAGGCTTCCCTTTCCAATAAAATAAGTCAGGTGGTTTCTGTTGGTCTGCCACATTCGCATGTCACCTAAATGGTCCTAGGATAAGTATGCTATAATCCTATAAAAATGTAGAAGAAAATTCTGACAAGTTATAAAGAAGGCTATTTTGCTGTTCATAGCATTTATTGATTTTTGCCTATTCTCACCTTTTTATGTCAATTTCTTGATAACTGGGAGTTATAAAAATATTTTAAGATAGCCTGATTTACTACCCAATAAATGGATTATAGTTTTGAATTCTCCCTTAGAGGAAAAATATTAATATCTGAAAGTAATGTTTATGCCAGTTGACTTTCTAGTAAATGTATATATTTTGGATCTCTGCTGCCTAAAATATACCTTCTGTCATTTCTGTTGGGTTGTGCTAATACCTCAGTGAAACCTAAGTGATACCAGAAAAAGCAGTTTTCTCAGAATTTCTTTTTAGTCAGCAACAAGAGGTAAAAAGGTGAGTGAAAACAATCTGAGTGATTTTTCTAGATACTCCTCACCTGCTGTAATTCTCAGCCAGAACTACCCTTGTTGGGAAGTCCCTTTTTTCCCTGCTCCATCAGAGCACGCCCCTGGCCCCGTGATCTCCCCATTCATTCCCCTCCGCAGAGGTGTGATTTAAACAATGAGTTTGGGCAAACACCTGAGGATTTGTGGCCCAGTCGCTCCTTCTTCGCTCAGGAACGCCAAATGTCTGGTCTGTCTGCTCTTGGTTGTGTGGTAAGCTTAGAGTGAAGTTCCTACTGTGTGTGTGTGTGCGTGTGTGTGTGTGTGTTGTGGGGTGGGGTTCTGAGTTTGGCCAGTTCTGCCTGTGACTTTTTTTTTAGACAGTGTCAGAGTCTCACTCTGTTACCTAGCTTGGAGTGCAATGGCCTGACCTTGACTCACTTCAACCTCTGCTTCCCGGGTTCAAGGGATTCTGTGCCTTAGCCTCCCGAGTAGCTGGGATTACAGGCATGCACCACCACACCTGGCTAATTTTTGTATTTTCAGTAGTCTGGGTTTCACCATGTTGCCCAGGCTGGTCTTGAACTCCTGGTCTCAAGTGATCTGCCTGCTTTGGCCTCCCAAAGTACTGGGATTGCAGGCGTGAGTCACTGAGCTGGGCCCTCTGTCTGTGATTTGCTGGGTACAGCAAATGCTGCTGGATCCTTATCCTTTTCCTCCCAGCGTTCACCTCTACACACAGAGAGTGTTTATTTATCACAAACACATGCACTTTGTGTTGGAGTTTGTTTTTTTTTTTTTTTCCCGGCCACAGGAATATTATTGGCCCATGCATAAGACAAGCTGTCAGTGCTGAAGAATTCATGTTGCTAGAAGTAGCCCTCAAACAATGACAGCCTAGGAGTCAATGATTAAATATGCCAGCTTCCTGGAGCCTAGGCTGAGAATAACTCTGAGGTGTGTTCTGTGCTTTCTCCCATCCTTCCCCAGATGGATGGAGCTCAGGCTGCCTGCAGCAATAACTGGCTTTAGAATATTCTCTTTGTTGGATTTCTTCTCTTCCCCGTCTCACTCCCCCACTCCCCTCTTGGATTAATTCCTGAACGAACTACTTGTGGTCCAATCCTTGGCTTGGGTTCCGTTTCAGGTGAATCTGTTTAGAGACCATCATTTAGGCAAGCCTGCGCCTCCCACCCACGCCGGCTTCTCCCACCACTCATAAGGGATAAAGCAGACGTTTCCAGCCCCTTCTGCCTGACCTCTGGTTAGCTCAGTTCAGTATCCAGGTGGGTAAATGGTTGAAATTATTGGCGTTCCTTCTTAAGTTTTCATAACTTTTACCTTTCTGCCTCTTTTAGTTTCCCGACAACAAAATTGAAAAATATAAAATTTAGCCTTTTAAATAAACACGGTTTGTCTCACAACTCACTCTGCTTCAGCCAAAGGCATGAAAAAATATGTAACCATTTTCTGTTTTGTTTATAGTGCTACAATCTCATGACAAATTTACTCTCCTTCCTAACATTTGGCTAATACTGCTTTTGTTGTCAGTACTGAATTTTTTTTTTTTTTCTGGCAGATAGCCAGACTCACATTTGTCTCTTTTTTCTACCTTTGTAAAGTGGTTTTCTCTGGAAACAGAAAAGATTTTTGATAAGATATGGCTCTTTATTTATATTTGCTTTTGGAGCTGAGTCCGAAAAATTTACAGATGGGAAATTGAGGCTAAGACGTTAATGTGCAAACTTGGATAAATTGTTTAGTTTCAATCTCATTTACAAAACAGGGATGATATTATTTTCCCTACAAAATAGAATTGCTGCTAATACCAAATAACATGAGTGAATGTGTTGTCCTGTAAGTATAAAGTGAGATGAAAAATGCTGGTTTTTATTTACTCGGGGATAGTTTCGGTTTTGAGGCAGAGGCAGTTGAGGCTTAAAGCAGCTAATCTGAAGCACAGGTGAGACCTATCAAGGACCTATTGGCTTCTAACGTAGAAAGATAGAAAATTGCTTTCTAGAAGATGCTAATCTATTCTAAGCATGGTAAGTTTAAGATCCATGGGGTAAACGGGAAGTCGATTAGCCTTAGATTGTGGCACGACAATTCGTGAAATAAAACTTTCTCTAAATTATCATTAAGAATCTGCAGCAAGGTCATTAGCTTGGCAGAGGGCTGTGTGGTGTGGAAAAGCCAGCTAAAATTCTTTGGAGTTTAATCAATAGCTGGGATCCTCAAACAGCTGCCTCTTTCACATGATACTTGCGCGCATCCTGGGTGGGAATGCATCTGACAGTCAAGTTTATTAAAATAATTTGACTATCTGCTGCAACTCTAACCAACTGAAAACTTTGTTTCTTCCTCCCAAACGTGGCATTGGTTAAGATGGACATTCTCTGATATGTAAAAAAAAAAAAAAAATTGGGAGTACATCATGTTTATTAACAAACTTTTTTTTCTTTTTTTTGAGACAGTTTGCACTGTCGCCCAGGCTGTAGTGCAGTGGCGTGACCTCGGCTCACTGCAATCTCCACCTCCTGGGTTCAAGCAATTCTCCTGCCTCAGCCTCCCGAGTAGCTGGGACTACAGGTGTGTGCCACCATACCCAGCTAATTTTTTTGTATTTTTAGTAGAGACGGGATTTCACCATGTTGGCCAGGATGATCTTGATCGACCTAGTGATCTGCCCACCTCGGCCTCCCAAAGTGCTGGGATTTCAGGCGTGAGTCACCGCACTTGATCTATTAACACACTTTTTTTGATATTTGTGTATTTCTGTATTTCAGATTTCTT